>JAPUBX010002494.1:0-12549 GCA_028672205.1 Proteocephalus fallax
AAAGCGCTGGCCATATTTGTAAGGAACTTACGAATTCACATAGAAAAAAGAGTGTGGAATCACTCATTTCTATCCAGGCATAAAAGAAGTTCTGTCTAAGTCCATGTATACAGAAGACAGACCAGTTGATTATTGGTATCACTGGTCATTCCCTGAAAATCCTTGGCTTCTGTATGATTAATATTATACGAGATGGCACCAGATTTCTATGCAAATTCTTGGTGTCGACGACGGGTCCAGCTATTATTGGTTTGACCGTCATGAAGCAACTCAAGTTTCAACTGAGTTTTTATTCATTACCGGCAGTTGAGTCCGAGTTGAAAGATCTGGTCCAAAAGTGCACCAGAGTGACTGGTGGAATGAAAATTCCCAAAGTCAAACTCGAGGTTGCCGGAGATCCTATGTTCTTGAAGCGGAGGATTATTGCCTTCGGCTTACGAGACTCTGTTGAACGGACTCTGAACGAATTGGTGGAGAGGAATATACTGACTCCTGTGAGCTGTTCACAATGGGCCACTCCTATTGTGACACCACTTAAATCCGACGGTTGTACACCCAGGATATGTGGTGATTACAGGATGACACTCAATCGCCGATTGTTACAGAAGACATGTACAACTCCGGAACCTGAGGATATCCTTTATAAATTCAAGGGGTCGAGTTTCTTCTCGAAAATTGATCTAAAAGATGCCTATCTGCAGATTCCACTGGATGATGAATCCAGTTTGCTGACAGTGATTAATACACCCTTTGGGTTATTCAGGTACAACTTTCTACCTTTTGGGCAAAATGTTGCCCCGGCTATTTTCCAGGAGTGCATTAATGGCATATTGGATGGCCTTAATGGTATTGAAGTTTACCAAGATGACATTTTTGTCCATGGTGTCAGCAGGCATGATCATGACGAGAGACTCCTCCAGCTATTCCGACGCTTTGTCGAGTATAATGTGGCGGTTAATCCGTCGAAATGCAAATTTGCTGTCCAAAGGTTTGATTGCCTCGGATTTACTGTTTATAAGTCTGGTTTTTACCCAGACAAGAAAAGACTGAATTCTTTGGTGGAAATGCAGTCCCCGTCGAATTGCAGCCAATTACGCTCTATTATGGGAGCCATTGAATACAATTCGCGATTTATACCGAATTTTGCTAGTATCGCTGATTTCTTATTCGAGCTTCAGAATGCGCCACGCTTCCAATGGAATTCTGTGCATGAGCAGACTTTACGGAAGTTGCTCGCTATCCTACAACCGTTTGCACCAAGATTACATTCAACACTGATTACTGATGCATCGCTTTCTGGCATAGCTGCTGTGTTGGAACAAGAGGGCTGACCTGTTGTCTGCATATCACGGCGCTTGTCTACAGCTGAACGTGGATACGCCCAAACGCATCGCGAAGCCTTGGCGGTTTTCTGGGCTGTGATGCGGTTGCATAAATACTTATTCGGCAGACGATTCACGATTGTGTCTGACCATGAACCTTTGAAATTCATTTGCAATCCAAGTCATTCATTGTCAAAGGCTTCTGCAGCTATGGTGCAACGGTGGCGTCTCGCTTTGAGCGCCTATACTTATGACGTGGTTCATCGGCCTGCCAAACATATCCAGGATGTGGATAACTTATCCAGAACTGCCACTACAAAGGAGATTACAAAATGCTCTTCTTTCCTGCTGTTACCACTGCATGTGAGTCGCGATGATCTCATCTCCGAGACGCGATTGGCATTAAAGAGAATTCTTACGGCACTCGGAAAGTTCTGGAATAATGCTGATAAAAAGAAGTTCCCACAATTTTACTCTCGAAGGGACGATTTTGGTTCCACTCCAAAAGGTCTACTTTGTTATTAAGACCGTATTGTGGTACCACCAGTGCTGCGCAAACCTGTTCTTGACGATCTGCACTCCGGTTATCTTGGTGTTGATAAAATGAAGTCATTGGCAAGAAAATTCATGTTGGTGGCCGGAACTTGAAGCCGATATCCGGCGAACGGCTGCCCGTTGTGATGGCTGCTTGCACAAGTTGCCCTAAAGGCCTTCTAAATAGTCTCTATGGCCAGGGTCCTGTGAGCCATAGAAACGAATACATGCTGATTATTGTGGACCATTTCTCGGCAAATACTATGCTCTTTTTGTGATCAGTTTATTTTCACGTTGGCTTGAAGTATTTCGGACGACCACTGCCAATGCTGACTTAACCAACGCGGTGTTTCGGAAGTTATTCAGACGTGAAGGCATACCGCTCGTTTTAGTTACGGACAATGGAACACATTTCACCGCCGACCATTTTGTTACTAGGGTCAAAGGTCGCGGATGCCGGCATTTGCTCACGGCTCCCAGACATTTTCAGTCGAATAGCTTAGCAGAGAACTTCGCCAAGACCCTGAAGGCGGCTATATCATCGACGAAACCAAGCACATTTACAGATTTAGATAAGTCTATCGACAATTTCCTAATGCAGTACTGTTATGCTAATCAAGCGACCACTAGTAAAAGTCCGGTTGTGTTATTCAAAGGGCGCAAACTCAATACATCGTTCTAATGCCTTAAATCAAGAAAAGTAACTTTCTTTAAAGGGAATGATTTTCGACCGTCTAAAGGTCTTATTCTTGGAAGAAGTGGGAATCGTATGGTGTCCATCCTCGACGTCACTGATTTATCAAGTCATCGTCGGCATGTCGATCAAATCCGATTCCATTAACAAGCAAGGCCCTTTATTGAAACCCATCCTTCTGAACCACTCATGACTGTTATTGATTCCCATCCTTCTGAACCAGCTGATCCGGCTTATACGACTCTATCCGTTCCAGACCAAAGCTCGCAAGTTCTACCTCGGCGCTCGGAGCGTTTTGTGTTTCAAATCGCCGGTCAACTTCCGCATGCCATCGAAGCTGCTGCACCCAGGTGGATGTGGTGATTGCTAACTCTGAATTATTAATTGTGTTTAACTATATTAACGTCTATCGTACTTTACACTTCTGAATACGAATTATCGTTGCTGCACGTGTTCTATTCGTCAAGGGTCTAAGTTGGCTTATAAAGTTATACCGGTATTACAGACAATCCGTCTATTATCCATTCAGGGTTTTTTCTAACCTATATACAATACTGTTACACTTACGTTTATTTTTTTTGAGCAATTAGTTGTCTATGAAAAACATAAGGCAGGCATTATTTCAGACTGTTTGACTATTTAAATTCAAAAAATCAATTAACCTAGGACTCTTTCAAATCCACGATTAGAATAACGATTGGATATCTTACTTTCTTTCATAATTTATGTCTATTTTAGCACAAACAGGCCATATTAGCTAATTGCAAAACGACTTCGTTTCCAATTTTCTTTAATAATATATTTTCGATAACTATTCATTTTATTTTTGTTTCGGGAAATGTTGATATGTACGTAATGAACAGAAGTAAAAACGGCCTAACGGCAACTACGTATGATTGCGGACCCGTAGTTTACTAATATCGTTGGCATCAGGCATTCTTCGCAAGAATCGGTTATCAGATTTAACAAAACTTTTCTCTAATTTATCATTTAAGCAACCCCAAACTATTGAAGGAAAATGGGTCGGAACCAGTGCTGAATAATGTTAACTTACCTCCGGCACGGATTATCGACCTATGGATTTTCAATTTGTCCCAAAGCTTGTTATTTAGTGCTGCTTTCGCTTTAAGGTTGAGGATAAAATTATATTCATGTGTAAAAAATATATTAGTTAAAGCTTCTATTGCTTCTCTGAATTATATATTGTCAAACGTGCAACATCTCGATGATACAATCAAGCCCTGAGAGATTTGTTTGTTTTTTAAAGATGCTTTAACTCGACGTTTGTCCTTCCACGTTAGTAAATGTGACGGCCATATAATTCTAGCGACCCATAAAATCAAAATATCGTTTTTATATAATACTTGACACAAGTACCAACTATAAAGATGGTCAACATCGAAACAGGTGGGAACGAAAAATGCCTAATTCGACGATAGTGAAATGAAGACATGGAGGTTTTCAATCACTCGCTTGTCGCTTCTAATCCAGATGCTACTTTAATCTTTAAGTAACATTAATAAATAAAACCACCGAGGAATCCAGGTTTGAAAACGCATAATGGCAGCCATTAACATTCCATGCCCAAAAAATAAATAATAACATTTGGGGTTCTTTAAACATGCGCCAACACGATGTTTGTCCTTCCGTGTTGGTAAATGTGACTAACATATAATTCTAGTTAACCGAAGGATCATTATATCGTTTTTTATACCATTTACAACACAAGTACCAACTGCATCAAGTTCACGAAAGTGAACTAAGTTGACCATACGCTACCACTGGCTCTTTGGTCTGTCGCACATTTCTGATTTTGAAAGATATTGCGTCTTGGAAGACGACTAGGTGCATCTTTGTAAAGAAGGCATTCGCGATCAAAGTACTATTTCACAACAAGGGAGGCCTTAAGTGCGCCTTCTTCGATTCACGATAACCTCATTTGGAGAGTTCCGAATGTCCAAGCGAATGAGGAGGCCCAACTACGAGTTGACAGGGCCAGAAATGAACTTAAGCAGATGTGAACTAGCCGATTGTTGGGCCGATCTGAGATCAGCCTTTGGACTAGGATCTATGTCTTTCGTTTCGCAATCAGTCCTATTCTAACAAACTACTGTGAAACAAGAGACCAGGAGATTGACGTTTTTCGTCAAAATCGTGATATAAATCGATAGTAAACACAGCGAACTTGAGTCGTTTCAATCCGTTTCTTTTTAAAACTAATAATAACAAAACACGACCCCTGGTTTTGTCTTGTTCTTAATATTTGCCCCCACGATTGGGATTGCCTCAAATTGACTGCAGACTTACAGCCTACTGAGCCACCGTCTTGTTATCCACCGATTTCTCTCAATTCAATTCGTCGCAGGGCGAAAGTTGAGGATTGAAGCAGATGTTCAGCACTGCTTACGCCTTCAAAAATCTACGAAAATGCAGGGCTATCCTAAAACTCCAGAACGATTTTCAAAATTGAAATGAGTTTGATTAATAACAATACAACAAGAACAACATTTCGTGAACAACGTCAATCATGCACGAGAACTCTGGATGATCCGATGCCTTTCGCATTTAATTCCATTTGGCGTAGGTGCCTTAATTATGGGAGAATCTGAGTTTCTGATATTGAGAGAATCGGCACCTTGAAATATTCAGATAATATCTTGGGAAATCTTGGTAAAGCAGACATTCACGGCGCATTATGTGATGTATGCAGATCCAAAAACATGAAATGGCAATATCCGACAAAAATGCTGAACTCCAAAATAGATTCACCTGATCAACTTAAACTATGGAGGCTTATTCAAGCATTGGCTTACAATTATAATATAGCGTCGGTTTGTCTGTAAAATGCTTGAAGTGAGACCGTACGTGCCAAAAGGTGCTACAAGTAACACGTGCATTCGTGCCGGCGTCCACCAGGCATCGTCCTCGGATATCGGGAGACAAATTGAATACGTGGAGAATATCGGCGCCGATTAATGGTGGAGAAATATCTGCCACTTTAACTTTCAAGGACAGCGGAAGCTAGAAACCTTGGTTAAGGGAAAGGCGGCCGCTTCCATGCGTGGGGATTCGAAAACGGTTAATTGCTTGTAAAAAATGCCTTGGGGATAATGTCTGTCGGTCAGAGTTTGAAAAGGGAAGAGCGCTGACTTCAGCGCCGGAGTCCAGCATGAAACAAAGATTATTGCTGGGGTCCCGAATGAAGAGTACGCGGCTTGTCGAGAGAGCGCCAGATATGTCGGAAGGAGATTCATATCATAAGAGAGGCCATCAAACTGAGTCCGACTTATCAAAGCGCTAATAGGGGGCGTATTGTTTTCAGCATTCACTTTCGCGACCTTGAGGCAGTCGAGTGGTGTTAGCAATGTCACGCCGTGAATCAACTATGGCATGAGCTACGTTTCATCAGAAGTGAGAATCGTTTGAGTTTGTGCAGGCAAATCTATGCCACGTTATTTTTATTCGATTTATAAAGCAATATTAATGTTTCATTAGAACCCGGCCGATGTTCATTTGTCGACATTCTTGATGGTACGGCCATTTCTGGCAGAATATTTCGGTTTGCCTGCTTATTAAGCTTAATCATTGTTTTTTTCAATATAAAGATAGAACAGTGTTACAAAGCTCGCGTTAGCGTGATCGATGATCCAAAAAGTCGCGGTTTCGAATCGCCCCAGTTATGTTAAAAAGAATATTAAACGAGGCTAAAATAACATCTAAAGCTATTGGAATTAATATAAAAGCTTACAAAAAGCTTAAGTTAAAATATAATAAGAATTTTCCCTTCTGCAATAACTCCATTTTAATTTAACGCCGTAAACTTAATCCTTACATTTACATACAAATTTTCTGACATAAATTTATTATCCAGAATGATTTCTAGAAAAAATGGTTTAAACAAAGCTACGCAAACATGATTTAAATGAGCAGCTGTTATGAACGATTGAGAATTATAAACTTTGTGTTGAATAGACGAACGTAAAAAAATACAATGTTTGCGGTAATTGGTAAGCTTTTTTCGTAAGTATATTTTTACTGTCACCAATAAATCTATGAAATTGGTGAGCTTAACCGAGAGTTCGATTTAGGTTAAAATTTACGAAAAAAATAACAATTACGAAAATAATTATTTTAAAATGTTTCATATATATTCGCAATTATAAGAACACTATTGACTTTACCAAAGTTTCGAGGGCAAAAATGCCCGTGAAGCTTTAACTGTACCATATAATTGAGCAATATCAAAGTGTATGTAAGAAAATAAGTTTCTACTAAAATAAATTTTCCATTCGGTCAGCGTTGCTTATTTTGTGTGCACGGTCGACATCGAAACAGGTGAGAACAAAACATTCAAATTTCGACGATGGTTAAATGATGAAATAGAGGTTAACAATACCTTAGCCTTTCGTTTTTAATCGTTTCGCGTCTTTAATTTTTATGATACAATTATTTATAAATACCTTAAGGAATCGAGGTTTGAAAACGAATTGTGGCAGCTATCACAACCCATTTTCTTAAAAAGCAATCATGATATAAATGCTAGTGTTCTTTTAGTGATTCTCTGGATCCCTTCGTTGTAAAGTCGATGTGTAGTGGATCATCAATGCACGGCGTTTGAGAAACCATTCGTGAAGGCATTTTGCCCTTGTCTGTGTGACTTTTGTTCATTCGACTAAGTGTACGCGATCGCTGACTTTCTATGATGCTAGCAGTATTCACCCTGTATTTTCTTCCTAGCTACTGGAAGTATTTTTTTTCAATAATCACATTTTTCGTCACATTTTCGCGATGCCTTCTTTGGAGACACAATGTGCTTCTTACCTCTCAAACTGACCCCCACGCCGCAATTACTCTCCAATCCAGTCTTGTGTCTCGCAATGTAAATATAATCCTACAAAGACGTTTTTGCCGCATATGCAGCCGATCCTTTCGTATTCTTTTCAGATTTGTACTTTCTACAGTAGATGTAAGCTCAGAAACGATTTACTGTGCGGTAAGGTTCTACTAAAAGGAAGTTTTTTTAAAATTAATTCTTCATGGCTTAATAAGTGTGCCTGGTCTACATCGGAACATGTAGGAACGGAAATTCCTAATTTGACGATAGTTAAATGAAGGCATGGAGGTTTTCAATCTCTCAGCAAGTCGCCTTAATCACATTATAGCAGTGATCGAAATTCCATGTGAAAAAACGAAATCATTTGATTTAATAGCAGTGATCGTTTAGTGATGAAGTTTATCCCTTCGTTTTGAAGACACAATTTGCTTACGGCAATTCACGAACTGTTAACTTGTTACCTCTCCAAAACAGAAATCAATCTTTTGTTTATTCTGTGGATCCCTTCGTTGTACAGTCGATTATTAATGTTGTCCGTTAGATACACCATTCGCAAAGGGCATTTTACGAACTTGCGTTTTCTTTTTAACTCGTGTTCAAGCGACTTAGTGTTAACCATGAA
Organism: Proteocephalus fallax; assembly: GCA_028672205.1. Classification (NCBI taxonomy): domain Eukaryota; kingdom Metazoa; phylum Platyhelminthes; class Cestoda; order Proteocephalidea; family Proteocephalidae; genus Proteocephalus; species Proteocephalus fallax. The sequence continues at coordinate 8,007 of JAPUBX010002494.1, forward strand.
TGGCTTTCTTTGCTGTCACCATTATCGACCCTTCATTATTTTCCCAGCAATTTTTCTTGGGCTTTAAAAAAATAATCACATTTTGTCGTCACATTTTCCGAATGCCTTCCTTTCGAGACAGTTTGAAAACGGCAATTCAGGAACTCTTTACTTCTTACCTCTCGAACTGACACCCATGCCGTTAATACCCTCAATTTCAGTCTTGTCTTATTCATTGTAAATATATATTCCCAAAACACGTCTATTCCGTATAAATCTCGCACCAACGGATATGCAGCCGATAATTCCGTATTTTTCCAGATATGTAGTTTCTCCAGTATAGGAAAGGTCAGAGACGATTTTTCTGTGCGGTATTGATAACTGTTTTTATAATGCTGAAAGGTTTGGTCTTCGCCACTTGAATAAAGCGATAACCATTATGATATTTAATATTGCAAAGAAAATCCGTGACATCATTGATCTATCGGCTGCATGACATATTTGTTAGTGGGAAGTAAAACGAAAAGGTATATATTCAACTCAAAAGGTTTTCAATATTACGCTTCAGTTTTGCATATTGCACAGTAAGATGCGGTATATTTATTCGAAATAAGATTAAATATCGATTTTTGTAATGTGCCGCTCTGTTACCTCGTGCCTGTTGCACAAACGGTCCTTTTTAGCACTATTTAAATGCGTCACTACAGTCCTCACTCTCATAAAATGTTTGCCGTGATAGCGCTTTGTGTTATAATTGCCTTCGTTAACGGTTGTCCACCGTAAGTCATTGTATGCTATAGCGAACTAATACTGCATTTTTAATTTAGGCCAGATACTAGGATTGTTTGGTTAGTTCTTAATTAAACTGCATTTCTGATTTTCTTGTTTGTCTGAAAAAGCACAACTTAACCTGTGCCTCTTTTTATTTAATTTTGTATTTCTCATGCAGCGATCAGTGTTATAATGATCCAGATAAGTACGTTTGAATCATATTAATAAATGTGTAAATCGAGACGAGGTAAACAATGCATTTTAAAAATGTAGCATTCAGCGATGGTGAGTATTCGATGCGTTGAATACAATTCGTAATTTATAACGGCTTTTGTCATCAATATTTGTTTATAGCCAAATCTGGTATTTATGATTAACCAAATATTATCGCATTCATACAATTCGAAAAAAAATTATACGATTTCCATATATTCTTTTCAGCAGAACGGGTTTTGGAAAGTATGTCGGTGTATGAAAGCATATTTTGAATTACATTATTATGCTGTTTTCCTTCAATTAAGCAAGTTATGGTATGTTATTTTATAGATTAATATAATATCCATATGTTTGTTTGAATTTACGAGTCAACAATTTTCGTTTAGTTCACATTGCGAACTAAATGACTGGAATATTCGGTTGTAAGTAATTTACAGCAAATATAAAACTAAATTAATAGGAATGAAAATTGATCTGCTATTGCAATTTCATTAGTCCGTGGCAATGGTAAGCGAACATATAACAAAACATTGAGTGTCCCAATTTTACTTGTAACGCTAATTTATAAATAATTTAGCTCGAAATGCGTCGTAAGTTTCTAATCGCACGGTTCAGGAACGCGAGAACATCGAATAATTTGTATTTATTTCTAACAAAACAAAAAGTTTCGTGGGTGAACTTCACTAGCGTAAGTTTAATTTTCTTGAGTGATTGGTCGTCTTTAATTCCACGAATGGAATTCTTAAAAGGGTGTTTTTTAACGCATAGAAATATTCACGATATCAAACTTTCTTTATTTTTATTTTAGCATAAAAAGGCTACATTTGTTACTAAAAAAACTACATTGTTTCCAATTTCTTTCATAATACATTTTTGATCGCTTAACATTTTATTTTTGTATCGGGAAAATGAAAGTAAGAAGGCATTACGACACTTGTATGGTGAATAATTAATAAACAACCGATATTTGCGGATCCGTGGTATACTTACATCCTTGGCTTCATGAATTCTTCGCGAAAATTCAAACGAGCAATGATTCTGAATGACTCTTCGGTGTGTCGTCCGTTTCTCATGTTGAGAGATATTGGGTCTACGAAGACGACTAGGCACATCCTTTTAAAGTAGTCATCACATAATGCGCCGTGAATATCTGATTTACCAATATTTTGCTAGTTTTCATCCGAATATTACAAGATCCCGAATCTCTCAATATCTGAAACGTTCGACAAACCGAAAAGCCAACGGTTTCGAAATGTATTCTCAATTCGTTGTTTTTTTCCATCAATTGATTCGAAGTATGATTTAAACTTATATTCTCTCATGTTTAAGGCTCCTCCGTTCAATTGAATTGCACACAAAAGGCATCAGATCATCCAGATGTCTCTCGCAGTCGCTCAGGAGGAGTTGAACGATCGACGTTACTAACGAAATGTAGACAGAACATTTAACAAATTTATTAATCAAACTTGTAGATCGTTCTCTCCGCCGAATAAGGTTGCATAATAACTCCCGCTGATTTTTACAAAACAATCGCCAGGACAGTTTTTTAGAACCTCGCTCCCGACGTCGTCAAAAACCTCAATTTCTGCGACGCTCTCCGTCTAGTCTCTCTCGTCGTCGAACTCTCGCGACATAATCCCTATAAGAACCCTGACGAAGCCCTCGAAATGGTGACGCGGATCCTCGAAATCTATCGACGTGTCACCGGAAGATAAAACCACTCTCAGACACCTGCTCCAAAGCAACACCAACAAACTAACCCAGGTACACCTCGATCGGGCATATGATCGCCAGAAGACCCACTATGACCGCCGCTGCCGACCAATGACATATCAGATCGTAAGAGTAAGTACACCGACACCGACATGTACCACCACCCGGCGTCCTTTTAAGGTTTCAACGCATCGAACGGATCATAAGAACCAACGTTTACGTCATACGTGCATCCGAACATCCACATGCCCTGCTTGTGACTATCCACGATAACAACATAACCACTTTAAGCGGTCAACTTGCTACAGCGGATACCGACGCTACCCTACTAGTTCCAGAATCAAACCTTCCCTCAGTCGATTACGAAGTGATATTCCTTTTCACGAGCACTGAGGACAAAGCTTCCTCCGAAGGGGGGGAAAGTAATGTACCACCTTTTGTTTAACTGTGATACTTTACCTTTACGGAGAAACGCGCGGTTTTCCATTAACTTTGGCTCGTAATTCACGCAAGGCGCTAACACATAGTTTCCGAGTTGCAGACTTTCGTCCAGAAGCCGTTCCTGCAAACTAATCACTTATCTCCGCACCTCGTTAACCCTGTTACACCTCGGATTCCCATACTGACAATTAACTATCTACACTTGCCATACACTTCACATGTACTGCCATAGAAGTGGTCGAACTCACGAGATTATTTAAGCAAGTTGCCAAGGAAACTTCACTTCGGTTCGGCGAAAATGGCATTTTTCTAGGTTCACAACGAGCCCGTGATCATCTAGGCGCCGGCAACTGGAATGTCATCGATATAGGCCCAACAGAAGTCGAAACCGCAAAAAATTGATGAAATGTTTGGAAAGCGTTTCTGAGCCCAAACGGTATCCGTAAGAATTCGAATGATCTTAAAGGAAGTAGTGATTGCGGTTAACGGGATTTCCTCAGAGGCGATCAGTATCTGGTGATACGCCCGGACCAGATCGATTGTAGATAATATCTTCATTCAATGTAGGAACGAAATACAACCGTGAATGTGCGGCAGGGGATAGAGGTAGGAATGTGGCTGCGTTCGTGACTCAATCGTCGCCACAAGGACGTATAATCCCCGGTGTTGTCTTTTTAACAACTTGCTGTCGGAAGGGCGTGCGATTCTAAGCTCCATCATACGTTCGAATTCCTGTTGTGCTATGTGTCTCTATACGGGGTCGAGACGGCGATAACGCTGAAATGTTAAGGGTCCGGATGTCTTTATATGGTTAACTATGTCATGTGGTGGCCTCCTGCGTGTTCAGTTCAAGTTATGGAGATCGGAAAGTTGATCCAACAGGGCTTTGTAGGGAGAGGGGACAGGAATGAATGTGAGGTGGCAGATCGAGGTCGTTGCTGTGTATCCAGAGACTACCGCTGCCGTCGAATCGTCAACAAGTTTCTTTCGTTGGACGCTGACAGCTAGGTTAAACGTGAAAAGGAAGTTCGCACCAAAGATCGCTTGATGGACATCAGCCACGATGAATGTGAACGGGAAGATGCGCCCCAGTCCGAGGTCGAGACGAAGTGCACGCTGACCGCAAGTGTTGATGTTACTTCTATTGGCAGCCCAGAGGACGAAATTGGTTTCAAGGTGTGACCGGTCAGACACCGAGAGAGGGAATAACACTCACATCAGTGCCGGAGTCAACTATGAACCGGCGAACTTATTCGACGTCCTTTACAAACTAAATGCGGCGGAGTGTGTAAATTACAGGCGGAGTGAAAGCCGCCCTCATTGCCTGGCCTCTCTGTTTACCGACAAAGAAACGTCGACTCTCATGTGTTACTTACAAAACTATATCTTTGGCAACCGTGTCATTCTGATTTTTGGACAACGG
>JAPUBX010002495.1:0-30614 GCA_028672205.1 Proteocephalus fallax
GTCAAACTTAATTTAATAACAATAAACGTTTAACAAGGACATCCCCGTGTGGTCGTCTGTCAGCAACACACTACTCGTCACCCTTAAACACCACCGGCTCCGAGTTTGCGTATGATGATGGCTCAAGTTCTGATTAAATAGAAACCGCCGCTCATTTAAATTTACACCTCCCTTGACCGAAATGCTCTGGATGATAGCTTTATCCTCCAAACCGCCCAACATTCTACGTTGTCTTGAGTTGACTCGCGCAATCCTTATCGAAATCCTTGGTGACGCCAAATCTGTACTGGCTGCTCACAGGTTCTTAAATAAGTTTCGGTCAAAGAAACCAATCGCGAGCTCCTTCGTATTATTGAAATAAATCGACAGGAAGCTCCTCTTCAAATGCGCGGCTTCACTCAAAACTGACAATAAAACATTCCAGTTCGCTGATAAACCTCGCACGTTCTCGAACACATTCGATTTATCGTTAACGCCAAATCTTCCTACTTACTAAATAACAAAGCGCCTCAATATCTCCTTATTTTGAATTGAAACACGTTTATTGGCTTTCAATTTCGTGGTTCCTCACCTACGCGATGTTTCAAGACAAATGGAGATTCCCAATAGCGTATCAAGACTGTCTCGCGCGCGTTATGGACAAGGCCTTCTAAGGCCGCCATTACCTCGTTGTTATTTCCTCCATTCCTGTTAAACATTAAAATGCTGAAAGTTCTGGTCTGTGTGACCTTAATAAAGCGTAAAAATTAAAAAAAAAAAAAAAAAACTGCGGTGGTTGATTGCTCTTCTGCAAACAGTCTGCCGTTCTAGGAATAAAAATGTGAATTCATTAAGTGTTCTCTCACGACCAATTTTACGCAATCATTAATCGTAATTTTACCATTAATCCCATTCTCTTTCCACGAAGATTAGTTTACCCAATCCTGTTCCATCGATCCTTGTCAGTCTTGATGTGCATCACTTCAAAAAATTAGAAGACCTTACCGTTCTCTATGTAACACCCCTTGTTTTACTGTGATATTTTACCTTTTAGGAGGGACGCGCGCGTTCCCATTCACTTCCGCTCATAACCTACGCCCGGTGCTATAACATAGTGTCAGAGTTGCAGACCTTCGTCAAGAAGCCCTTCCTGCAAATCACTCTCCTATCTCCACGCCACGCGAACACAATTATACCGCGGATCCCCATACTGACGATTAAATATACCCTCCTTGTTATTCACTCGACAAGTATTTCGTTACGATATCATATATTGCACATCTGCCTCTTCAGTCTCCCTTTGTTTGCCACATGTCGAACCCGTGAAACAAGACTCATAATGCTCGTTCTAAAGACCCTCTTTTGTCTAGCTCAAGCTCTACAGACGGGAAGGGTACTTCATTGGTGTCAGAAGAATTACAAACCCTACCCACGATGAATCTCCCCCAACCAGCCCCCTATAAAACAAATGAATCCATGAAAAAATGGTTGAATTTCATCCAGTTACCTCTGCTGGACGTCCCTAAACCCAACACCTCCTTGGTCCGGATGCGTTCTGGAGGCTGCAGCCATACAGACGTTTTAGAAGTTTCGTGTGATAAGCTGACCAAGATCTTCAGCGACCCTAATAGACCGCGGCTAACCCCTGCTGTTTTTTTATAAAACGATACAGCAGGGAATACCTCACAGAGCTGCGATCAATCGCCAGAACCGTTTTCCGGGACCTTGCTCCCGATGTTGTAGATGACTTCGTTCTACAACAATTTTGCGACGGTATACGACCGGTTTACCTGGTCGTCGAACTCTCGAAGCATAGTACCCCCAGAACCCCGGAGGAAGCTCTCGAGAAAGTCCGTCGGCAACACCCGGCAAACCCTTCATTTCCGACAGACCCCCAACGAAAATCGCAACCGCATTGTCATTTCAGCATACAAGTTTGGGAAGGACGCCAGGCGTTGCGGCCATGACCGACCAGGTAAGCACGCCGTTTTCTCTACCGCTACCCCTGCGTTAAGCCCAGAAACCGGTTTTATGCATAGTCCAGCAACGTCAGCAGCTAAGGTACCGTGCTCAGTAACTGGTTTCAATACCTTAGTACTTATAGATTCAGGAGCCACCTGCTCATTAATCAACCCTACCCTTTTCCCTGCTACCATTTGCGCGACATTCCCATTTTCGGACCACAAACCCCTCGTGCAAACAGCGGATAAACAGCCGATGTCAATCAACGGGACATGCGAAATCACGGTCGTCATGGGCGGTCACAATCGGAATGGACTTCATCCTCGAACACGGAGTTGTCATAGATGACCACAACAAGGCTATTTATCTATCAGCGAAAACACCGAAACCGTCAACGAAACCAGAGGTGCACCAGGATGATAATATTTGCAGACGATAGATTTCCCCGAGGCCACCGTTGACACAATCGTCTCCAAGTCCGTCGAAGCATCATTGGCAGATAGAGCCATACTCCGACAACTGCTCCAAGACTACCACAACATTTTTGCCTGGGACGAGTCTCAGTTAGGAAGGACGTCGATTTCCCGCCACAAGATAGAAACCGGCGATGCTAGGCTGATCTGGGAACCACCCCGACGGATTCCCCCTCCGCTGCACGACGAGCTCAACAAAATGGTAGACGCTATGCTCAAAGACAAGGTCATACGACCATCAAAATCCCCTTGGGCTTCCCCTATCACCATCGTCCCGAAGAAAGACGGCAAGATCCGCCTCTGTATCGCCTATCGCCGGCTTAACGCAGTTACAAAAAAGGATGCATTCCCCATGCCTCGTATCGACGACACACTAGACGCCTTAGGGCACGCACGATGGTTCTCCACGATCGACCTTGAATCGGGTTACTGGCAGGTCGAAGTCTCTCCGAAGGATCGAGAGAAGACGGCTTTCATTCTTCCAAGCGGGCTATATGAGTTTGATACCATGCCTTTCGGTCTGTGCAATGCTGCCGCCACCTTCCAACGTCTCATGCAAACAGTGCTCCACGGTTTATATCCCAAACAATGCCTGATCTACCTGGAAGACGTCATCGTCTTCGGCCAAACTGTAATGGACCACAACAAAAACCTCGACTCCATCCTCGAACGGTTCCAGGAAGCAGGGCTTACGCTTAACCCCCAGAAGTGTTGTTTTCTACAGAAATCGGCTAAATTTCTCGGTCTCGTTATCTCGGAAAGCGGCCTGGAAATAACGAACGAACGCATCGATGACGTCAAGAACTGGCAACGACCGCAAAACCAAACAGACGTACGAAGTTTCCTCGGTCTCACCAATTACTATAGGAAGTTTATAAAAGGATACGCGAAGATCGCCGCCCCCCTTCACAAACTAACTGAGAAAGAAGCCAAGAAAAATTTCCCCTGGGCACCCGAACACGATGACGCCTTCGCCGATCCAAAAAGGGCTCTCTGCGATGCACCCATCCTGACACTGCCCGACTTCGACAACGACGCTCCACCTTTTACCCTGGACACAGACGCTAGCGACAATGCAATCGGAGCAGTACTATCTCAAATCGGACCTGATGGATCCGAGCGTGTCATTGCATATGCCAGCAAGAAACTCGGTCGCCAGATGCGGCAGAAAAGTGCCACTACCCGTGAACTTTTCGCCATTTTCTCTTTCACGAAACACTTTCGACCTTACCTACTCTCCCGTAAGTTCAACATCAGGACCGACCATCGAACACTCACATGACTTACGACAATGAAAGACTCAGATAGGGCCGTGGCACGGTGGTATGAAGAACTCAAACAATACAATTTTGAAATCCAATACAGGACCCACGCAAATGCGGATGCCTTCTCCCGCATACCGGAGATACCTGACGTCGTCTGTGCAGTATTCCTCAGTGAACCCACGAGGTACCAATGGTCGTCCACGCAGACCAGTGACCCTGACACCGCTACAATCTATGACCGTGTCTACCGTAACAACAGGAAACCTTCAGCAACTGAAATGAGACTCGCCAGCCCAGCACCAAAACGCCTCTGGCACGAATGGCCTCGCCTTTCGATTCAGAATGATATCCTCATTTTCCAACAAGACCTCTCCCAACCCGAACGAGTAGTAGTCCCCGGCTCTCTAGTCAATCAGGTGATCCTTGATGTCCACGAACAACTCGGTCATCCAAGGGAACGCAAGATGGAAAATGCAATTACTCGTCGATACTAGTGGTCAAATATCCGAGATGCCGTAAACACGTTCTGTAGAACCTGCACCTCGTGTGCCAGTTTTAAGGGCCGAAATACGAACCAAATCGCTCCGCTCCAACCAATGCCTGTCGGATCTCCTGGAGAACGCATTGGTATCGACATCGTCGGCCCCCTCCCACCGACAGAGCGCGGCAACCGGTACATCCTCGTTATGGTGGACTACTTTACCAAAGCGGCCGAAGCCGAAGCACTCCCGAACCAAGAAGCGGAGACGGTCGCCTTCACATTCTTGAACCGTTGGGTCGCCCAACACGGAGTCCCCGACAGTATCCACAGTGACCAAGGATCGAACTTCGAGAGCGCCATTTTAACACACTTCTGCACCTTGCTAGGCGTCCACAAGACGCGCACAACCCCTGGACACCCCCAAGGCAACGGCCAAGTCGAGAGGACCAATAGGACACTCCTCGACTTCCTCAATAGTTTCGTCCATAACACCCCCCCCCCACGATTGGGACTGTCACCTAGGCCGCAGCCTTCTAGCATACCGGTCCACCATTCATTCATCCACCGGATTCTCCCCCTTTAAAATGGTTACAGGTCGCGAAATGCGAATCCCAAACGACATGTTTAACACGGCTCCCGCCCGCCCTCAGTTTAAGCCACCAAACGCCATCCTTAAACTACAGGAAGACCTCCGTAACACCCACAACCTGGCTCGTGTACACCTCGAACGGGCATATGATCGCCAGTAGACCCTCTATGACCTCAACTGCCGACCTATGACCTATCAAATCTGAGATTTAGTACGCAGACACCGACCTGTGCCCCCACCCGGCGTTCCTAAGAAGTTTCATCCTCCTTGGAGCACAGAACCCTTCCGCATCGAACGGGTCTTGCAACCCAACCTTTACGTCATCCGTGCATCTGAACATCCCCAGGCCCCCCTTGTGACTGTCCACCACAAAAACGTTACCCCTTTCAGAGGACAACTAGCTACAGCGGATACCAACGCTACCCCATTCGTGCCGGAATCCGACCTTCCCCCGGTCGATCATGAAGAGATTGTCCCTACCACGAGCACCGTGGACAGTGCTCCCTCTGGAGGGGGGTAATGTAACACCCCTTGTTTTACTGTGATATTTTACCTTTCAGGAGGGATGCGCACTCCATTACATAGTGTAAGAGTTGCAGACCTTCGTCAAGAAGCCCTTCCTGCAAATCACTCTCCTATCTCCACGCCACGCGAGCACAATTATACCGCGGATCCCCATACTGACGATTAAATATACCCTCCTTGTTATTCACTCGACAATTATTTCTTTACTATATCATATATTTGGCACATCTACCTCTTCAGTCTCCCTTTGTTTGCCACATGTCGAATCCGGTAAACAAGACGCATAATACTCGTTCTAAAGACCCTCTTTTGTCTAGCTCAAGCTCTACAGACGAGAAGGGTACTTCATCTATTTTCCCAGAGTTTAGTTGTCCCGATTATGTGAAACAGGAACTTTAATATATTTTACGTATGAAGTATTCTAGGATTGTGTTTTTTAATGCTGAGACGTTTGGTAAACTTGGCCAAAAGCAAGCCATCGCAACAAATTATATTCTAACAACGAAATTTATTTGAATGCTAAAATAATTATATTTACGTTAATATGTATATGGATATTGCATAATTCTTATTCGAGAACTCGCCTTCGAAGTTTCGTGTCAAATAAAATAGGCTTCACGCTTTGTAATCATTTTCATATACCACAGAAATCGAAATACCTAATGGCGTCCGCATCCGACCATTATTCACATTTTACCGGGCAGCACGAAAGCGAACCCGATATAATGATTGACTCAATTTAGCAACACACAATTTGCTTAAAATTTTCCGTCATTTTTTGAAATTCATTTATACCTTTCGAGTTTTGATTTTTCAATGCTAATCACATTACAGATAACTCACATTATAATACCTGTTTATGACACAGATCTTCCCTGATACCCCGAAGATCTTGACCAAGCAACATATATGTACGTTTAAAAGAAGTTGAACAACTTAGGTAGTCGACGTTAATATTTAACCGAACTATGGTTTTAATTGTTTTAGTGATCCACCAATACGTTTTATTGTTGAACGCGCAATTCTGAAATACAGCAGTTTGGGTTATAGTGATGTTTGCTGTGCACGTGTTTTTCCTGCTATTCGTTATTGCATATGGGCATGTGCATGCATTAGGTAATTTATACTCCGTCTAAATCTTGGTGTTTTAGGCATTAATGGAATATCAGCCATCCGATTTGCACCAGGTTCTGAACTTTTTTCTCTGGGTCGCGACGGAGTTCTTGAAATTCAGCATCTCAATGAGTGGTTATCTATATGCAATTTTGGCTTTGACCACATCGCTGCGTCCACGGCATGCTATATGATGGGGTTGTAAGTGTTTCCTTTTATGTTAAAATTTTGTTATTCAGTCCTCCGTACGGCGTCCCCATCCTGAACAGCCAAGCTCAAAGCCCATATCCCGTTGGGTTGTCCAGTTTCAACTGCACCGGAAGAATTATTATAGGTTCAAGTCGCCCTGATCCCACGTCTGTCCATCTTGGAAACTGCCAATTCAGCTCGGTGATTCCAACCGTCTGTGAGAATCGCCAGCGTGTCGTAGCAATTGCATGTCTGGAACCCTATGAAATGGAGATGCCCGTCACGCCTCCGCCTATCAGTTTCGCCCCCGTTACTTGTACGTTCTTTTTCGGTGTTATTATATTTCTGCAGGTCCCGGAAATGCAATGGACATTCGATTGGCGAACGGCGGTCAAACGGCTGGACGAGTTGAAGTCAAACACCCCGAAACTGGTGCCTGGGGTACCGTTTGCGCTGATGGATTTGGCACTAACGAGGCCAGGACGGTCTGCAGAATGCTCTGTTCCAGCAGGTGGGTGATATAAGCGTACTGTCCTAAGTACACTTCTCTCAATGCAGCAATAAAGACGAGTTTCCCACCGAAAAAGATTGCATTATGAACCAGGGCATTAGCCCAGCAGTCCACTGTGTAGAGACGATTCCTCTCCTATCTGCCTTTCTCTATCCATTCCTCGTTTCTTTGCAGTGACGACTTGGCCTACGCCCACACGTTGATCGGTGCCTACCCTAGCCCCGCCGAAGGTCTGCCCATCCACTTGGCGCGAATCGCCTGCCCTGCGGATGCCGCCTCGCTGAACGATTGCAGCCTTGGCGGAGGCTGGGGAGATGCACACGGATGCACCCACGAGCTAGATGTTGGTGTCGCCTGCGGTCCAGAACTTCTCGCGCCCCCATTGGGTTAGTTTCTCACCGTGTGAGCTGTTGCTTGGTTGTGGCGAGGAGATGAACAGGCCATGCGCGTGTCAGCTGTTCCAACTTTGTGGCGACGCTCTAGATGGACTGCATGTCGGTTTTTATCGTGGCTGTCACCAACCTTGGCAAAGTGACGGCGAGGTCCGTGTCTAGCCGGCGTATAACATGGCTGAACTACTGCGGCCGAAGGCGTTTTAATACAGTAACCAGCTTCTCCGCGTGCGTCCGCTTCTTATTTCGTCATCGGAGAGTCGGTCACGCCAGTCCGCTTTTGAGGGCCTGGCAGTCACTCGAAAATCTGTTGATGTTATTTGTGGTTTTGAGTTATTTTAAGATTGGTACAGTACACAGCCTTTGGACCCGTCGCCATTTCTGCAACAACATTTATCAACCCCACCGAATCTGCGAAGTCGCAACTGAAGCACACACGTGTTTGTTTGTTTGTTTGTTCGTTTACCCCAACAACGGGACTGGCAGGCGCGCACACCAACTGCGCAATCGTGGCAGTTGGATGACCCAGACGCGGGACCAACTGTTTTTTGTGCATTTTCATGGAAGTTGCAGACACTGTTGGTCCCGAGAGCTGTGTTTTGTAGTCGGCATATACCTTGGCCAAACCACTGCAGCTGACGACGTCGTCGTAGAGAGGTTCACGGCTTCTCCGCGCCTTATTTCGTCACAGTGTCTTGGACTCGTAGTGGCCTTAGACTCGAATCTTCGGCCCCATGGAGTTGTACACATTTTCCGGCGCTGCTGATTGGTCACATCTCTCTCCCCCCCAAGCCATAGAAAGCAGTTTGATGTGCAACCAGGAGACTGCCAGCATCACCTTCCGCGGCGATCAGATGTACGACCTCACCGCCGACTCCATTCACCTCAACAGGAGTCAACTGCCGCCCGGTTGCGCCTTCGCCGTCACCAACGTGGACGCCGACGTCGATGCAGCGGATGGCGCCGTTGATGCTGCTGTTGCTGCCAGGGTTGTCGTCACCTTCCCATTGGACAAGTGCGGTGCCACGTATGAGATGGCAAGTTCTCCTGTCTCCTCCTAATAGAGGATAACCCGTCTTCGTCCGCCTTCCCCATTCTTCCACCTTGCCCCCTCTGCCCAATTCTCCTCTTTTTTTCGTGGTGTTTGAAATTGAGGATTTTCGGTCAACTTCTGTTGAAACTCGGTGTTGTGAAGGTGTGATGTCCAGTTGCATAGATTGGCTTCCTTCTGCGACAATCGGCGTTCTCTGCCGAGAAGGTTGAAGTTGACGGTGGGGGGGGCGTTATCTTGGTATCCTGGAGGCATCTATTCCCACAGCAGTAATAAAAAAAGCCCCTTCATGGTCGTCGCCATAGAAGTCAAAATGCCTACCTTAATCGAATAGTTCTGCGCTCGAAGGGTGACAAATCCAAGTCTGTGCGTTTTAAATCCCTCGAATTTCGTAGTCGAGTCATTCTTCTATGACTGGCCGTACTGCCCGGTAAATGACGCATATACCCACATTGAATAGACGAGATTGTTATCGTGACGCATCGTGTGGGTGTCTCGTGAGTATAGAACTGTCTCTCAAACTCCCCCTTACCTTATCTTAGAGCAATTCAACGACCTTGGCGATACACCTCTCCGTGGTGTTCAACCGTACCCAGCCCTTTGTGCTGCCCGTTACCTGTCTTATCGATCGCGCGGAGTCCGTACAGTCGGACGTTCAGGCCGTGGCAACCAGCATTCTTCCGCCGATCGTGGCCACGCGCACTGCACCCATTGAAATAAAGTTCTTCTCTGATCGACTGTGAGTGCAGCTGTCTCAGAATTTCCTTGTTGTTGTATCTACCCTACTGATTGTTTTTAAGTAGCCGTTGTATTTTGTAGTTTCCGCCGTGAAATCAGTGACCGCGTTAACATTCTGCCTCATCGTCGTGTTTTCACCCGTGTGTCACTACAGCGTCCCGAGAGGAATAGCAAACTGGTGCTTCGCAGCTGCTGGCTGTCAAATGGCAAAGGAGACGACAAACTTCGAATTCATGTCATTCAGAATGGGTAGGTATGCCTCCCCCCTCCGTGTGCATTAACACGAAAATGGCTAGGGGATGCGAGGTGTCAGTTAACGTAACTAGTGTGTTTCTACTTATTACAAATCAGTAGTAAGAGTTATATGGATTATAATTGTTGGTGCAAGGAGGAATTTGTTGCATTGCTTCTCTCGTCAGTTTCTGATATCTTGTGCCTGGATTTCCTCCAATTAGGTGTCCTGTGGACCAGGATATCCAGCTTCTCCCTATATCCCGCGATTCGATTGGCTTCTCATTCAAGACCTCCTACTTCCAAAAGGCGTCCAATAGGATCCATGGAGGTCGACTGCTGCAGCTGTTTGTGCAGTGTCGCACACGTCTTTGCAACGCTCTGGAGTCTGATCGCGAGTGCCTTCACAATGTGTGTGCTCCCAATTAACCAATCCGGTGTCGGTTCCTACAAGCTCGCTCGAGTTTTCTTCGAGATTCGTAAACCAAATAGATAGCTATGATTATGTTGTGTTTTTTCAACACGGGAGACATTGATTCTGTGATATCTGGCTCGACCATAAGTTGCTAAGAAACACATTCACCGCTATTGTTTAAAGTGAAAGGTCAAAACGTTTCAAGCACTTAACAGTTTGTCTGTCTGGGGGGGGGGTTAAGGGTTGGAAACCTTCGGTTCACGCAATTCGGTCAATCTATTAAATGCGTAGAATTTACGTTGAGCGACTGTTCGACCGTTTAAATAATATCACAAAAAAGCTACCAAGAATTATAAGAACCGACCACCCGTTTTATCGATCAGTAGAAGGTCAGTAGAGTTCTACGGGTAACCCGGAGTTGGTTTAATTGACTTGAGAAAAGCCCGGACAATTGATTGTTAGAGCATCGTGCATTGCATTAGTTAATGTGAAGTCTTTGTGCGACAATTTCCGATTTCGTCCCAGTCATCAACGCTCGCTTTGAATCCTATTTACGCCAGATTACACGTACTTAAGGGCCATTAATCAGATCAGAAGTTGCAGGCGTAAAATAATTTGAAAGGATGCAGCTTCGCGAAGCACAGTGGTTTTAACTTGTCCTCGGAGGTAACAGCGATTATGGCATTTGTTGATACGGGCCGCAAACCGTTCATTATTACATTCTCTTGCATATAACTTAATTCAATGGTCCTTCACCAATCAAGACAATATTTCCCGTTAATCCGTTCTTTTTTCCCCGATGACGGAATTTTTGGGACCGCCACTTTGGGGATACAGATTACCAATCAATAATCCATTGTTTCTTAGTCGTTGACCCCTAGACACAATGCTATGCCAATAATAATCG
Source organism: Proteocephalus fallax (assembly GCA_028672205.1). Taxonomy (NCBI): domain Eukaryota; kingdom Metazoa; phylum Platyhelminthes; class Cestoda; order Proteocephalidea; family Proteocephalidae; genus Proteocephalus; species Proteocephalus fallax. Next base: position 10,822 of record JAPUBX010002495.1, read on the forward strand.
ATTAAAGCTCAACGCCCACTTTGCCTGCTGTTCACACATGCACTCTCACCTTTCGAGCCACCTAATTGGCTGAATTCCATTTAATAATAATAATCGATAAAACCTCAACCCCCGCTTTGCCTGCTGTTCACACATGCTCTCTCACCTTTCGAGCCACCTAATTGGCTGAATTCCATTTAATAATAATAATCGATTAATTCTCAACGCCCGCTTTGCCTGCTGTTCACACATGCTCTCTCACCTTTCGAGCCACCTAATTGGCTGAATTCCATTTAATAATAATAATCGATTAATGCTCAACCCCCGCTTTGCCTGCTGTTCACACATGCACTCTCACCTTTCGAGCCACCTAATTGGCTGAATTCCAATTAATAATAATAATCGATTAATTCTCAACGCCCGCTTTGCCTGCTGTTCACACATGCTCTCTCACCTTTCGAGCCACCTAATTGGCTGAATTCCATTTAATAATAATAATCGATTAATGCTCAACCCCCGCTTTGCCTGCTGTTCACACATGCACTCTCACCTTTCGAGCCACCTAATTGGCTGAATTCCAATTAATAATAATAATCGATTAATTCTCAACGCCCGCTTTGCCTGCTGTTCACACATGCTCTCTCACCTTTCGAGCCACCTAATTGGCTGAATTCCAATCAATAATCGATTAATGCTCAACACCCGCTTTGCCTGCTGTTCACACATGCACTCTCACCTTTCGAGCCACCTAATTGGCTGAATTCCATTTAATAATAATAATCGATAAAACCTCAACCCCCGCTTTGCCTGCTGTTCACACATGCTCTCTCACCTTTCGAGCCACCTAATTGGCTGAATTCCATTTAATAATAATAATCGATTAATGCTCAACCCCCGCTTTGCCTGCTGTTCACACATGCACTCTCACCTTTCGAGCCACCTAATTGGCTGAATTCCATTTAATAATAATAATCGATTAAAGGTCAACGCCCGCATTTGTTCTTCTTCCGCAATTTGCTATTCATATCGATTATCACGCGTTGTCGAGTGGACAGTCCGTAAATTTTTGTCGCCGTAGAAATCTTAAACCGAAATGTCTTCGCCAGGTGCAAGTCTTCGACTTAAATATCAGATTTAAATTTAGGCATTATTGTTCGATCCGGCTCGTGACCCCAATCAGTGGAATTCAACAATAAATTGCATTTCAACAGTATTGACACGCAGTGATGACTCAATTAGAGTCGTGTTATTAAATACAATCTGCCTGTCGATTAGTCACAACGCATTAGGTGTCTGTGAGTCCAGTCGGTGTCAGGATCAGACACATTGGGGGGGGTCTCAAGATGTTTAAAAGGGGGTAGTAAGTGATCCGGAATGACACGGGGGTGGGGGAACTGGCGCCAGCATTCGTTGTGTCACAGTTTGGACGCCCGCGTCAGATTATAAGCCAACCAGTGACCTTTATCCGTTAATCCGATGTGTATAAAAAGTTCACGCTGATTGAAAACAGGAATTGCTGTTCGAGTCAATACAACATGTGGAGCTGGTCGTGTGCATTATCGGCGCGGAAAATTATTTTCATCGTCATCAACTGTGTTTTGATGGTGAGTTCAATGTTTAAATCCTTTGTTATAATTATATGAAAACCAAGTTAAAAACAACCTATGACGTCCCATCACAACGCCAAACAATCAATTGTTTAGATACCTCATAAATCACTAAAAATGCACTTCCTTATATCGACTTTTAATGGCTAGATTTCGTTAATCCTACGGTCTAAAATCGATCTGTATTACCTACTCAGTAATCACCCTATTAATTCTGGAGACAATTGAAACTAATTTTATACATTCGTCCATAAAACAATTGCACGAAAGGAGAGTATGTTTATCGTGATTATAAAATGAATTTCGAATTGCTTTTTCGAATGAGTAAACGTCTGAGCATGGGGAAAGTTGGCAACCGTACTCATCCAGATTTGGAGCAACAATTATGTTCCTGTCGATCGAGTTGTCATCGTTTTCGAGAATGTGATGGATTGAGACGGTGTGACCCACCTTAACTCTGTCAATTTCGCTTCCAGCTGATGGGAATTTCATGCACCATCTTTGGTGCCCTCCTCGTGGTACACGCCCATTTATTGGGTTTCTCCACTATACTCATCAGACTTCCAGCCTTCTTCATCGTAGTTGGGAGTTTGGCCATCTTCACAGGAATCGTGGGAGTCATCGGTGTCATCATGACCAGTATGGACACCCTGCGAATCGTAAGCACATCCTCTCAATCGATTTGCCTTTAAAAATCTGCCTCCGCCCTCTTATTTGAGAAATCTCTTCTTTTTTCAGTACGCCAAATGTGTGTTCATACTCGCCATCGTCCAAGTGATTATCAGCTCGGTTATTTTAATCGGCCGACGCCGGGTAAGTTTTAGAGATACTCATCGATTTTTAATTGCTAGATTTCGTTTATCTGAGATACACGTTCCCTGTAGGTCAGAGAGTTGTCATTGATTCTAACTAAAAATGCACTTCTTTACATCGATTTTCAATGGCTAGATTTCGTTAATCTTAGATGCTCATTCCCTGTAGGTCAGAGAGTTGTCATCGATTCTCACTAAAAATGCACTTCTTTTCATCGATTTTTAATGGCTAGATTTCGTTAATCTTAGATACACATTCCTTGTAGGTCAGAGAGTTGTTATCGATTCTCACTAAAAATGCACTTCTTTACATCCATTTTTAATGGCTGGATTTCGTTAATCTGGGATTCTCATTCCCTGTAGGCCAGAGAGTTGTTATCGATTCTCACTAAAAATGCACTTCTTTACATCGATTTTTAATGGCTAGATTTCGTTAATATGGGATTCTCATTCCCTGTAGGCCAGAGAGTTGTTATCGATTCTCACTAAAAATTCACTTCTTTACATCCATTTTTAATGGCTGGATTTCGTTAATCTGGGATTCTCATTCCCTGTAGGCCAGAGAGTTGTTATCGATTCTCACTAAAAATGCACTTCTTTACATCGATTTTTAATGGCTAGATTTCGTTAATCTGGGATTCGCATTCCCTGTAGGTCAGAGAGTTGTCAGCCGAGCATTTCTACAAAGCCATCGCGAATGCTCAGAAGGCAGGATATTTTAACAGTTCCACTGAAGTCCTGCGCCTTCAGCAATCGGTAAGTCGAACTTGGAGTCTGTGATCACGCTAACCAATTTTTTTAGCTCAAATGTTGTGGCGCCATTGGACCAAGTGACTGGAGTCATGCCAGCGTACATTGTTGCCGACGTGGGCACTTATGTCTATTCGCGAATCAACAAAACAAGCGGGTAAGTCGTATTGATTGTGGGTCCTCTAACTCGGAACTATTTAGGGATGCGTTGACAGCATCTGGGAATACATCAGGTCTTTCGTCATCGTCGTGATTGTACTTGCTGCTGTCGAGATAGGTGCCGTCGTGGCCATCTGCTTCTTAAATTTATAGATTTTTGTTGATTTGCTTTTTTTTATATGTATTACACTTTTTGCCCGATGACTTGTCTTCTTTCGTTGTGGTTATTTTGTGCGTGTATTTGTATTCTTTTTAGTGTGTTGTTGGTTGATTTAATTCTAACCAATGCCGGCGTTTTGAACCCCGAAGATCTATAAAGTCGCATAACAATTTTAGAACCCCCCTTAAACATTTTCAATTCATTTAAAAGACAAGTCTGGTTGTCTCTGGTGAAAAAATAGGCTTAAAGCGAGAAAATACGGCTATTTTTTGACATTCCTAGCGTTATTTTCAACAGTCTGTTATCTTGGAGTGAACTCATTCCCCTTATTGTATATTGTTTCGTAGTGATTTGCCCTGGCCAGCTTTTTAAAATAATCTCACGCAGGTTTACACACCACATTGTTTTTTCGTCGTCAAAGGTTTTGCGATGGCGCGTCCTTCTAGAAACGTTCGTGCTATAATGATTTTATATTCAATAATTATCACACAAAATAGTATTACTTAGTACCCTCCATTTTATTTTTAAGGATAAACGATACGATTGCATCTAGCTTTCTGGCTATTTGCGTCTCGATGTTCTGTTATCACTTATTTTGGATAGCGCCAATAAAATATTTATCTTCGGACTGAATTAAATCGATAAAGACGAAACGCGAGCAGGCACGTGCTCTTTGAAATAAGGCAGAGCGGGGACACAGTCTTCACATTAGAAGAACAGATTTAAACTGAGACTGACTTACATAGAGGGGATGGGAGAAATGTTTTCTTACATTGGCAATCCACTGAAAAACAAAATTATTGGAAAAGCCCACATAATAAAAAAACTTCAACGACCACAGCGACACCCACTGAGGCCTGAAATGGGACACCGTTTAACAATTGTCTTTTATTTCCTGCTTCACCTGCTCTGGTTAAACCTAAAATGGGAATGACAGAATTGCGATATGCCGCCGTTCTTGTGGGTATTGAATGGTATAGCCTACGCATTGGTCGAGGATATTTACGCTTAGATAAACTTGAAATGGGAGGGTTCACTTAATAAAATAAGGGGAATTATACAGGCATGGACAAAGTTTTTTATGTGGCTAGAGCTTAAGCCAAGTCTCCTGAACCGACGAACTAGGAAGCAGAGGTGTCGACATTTACCAAAGACGGCATCCGCATGATCACTCCATGATAACCGACTGGTAAAAATGACGCCGAGGAATTTCGACTTTGAGCTCGAAGCGAAATTATGGAGTGAAGAGATTTCGGGAGTGTCAACAGCGGCTGTCAGGGAAAATGTAATATGGATGCATTTTGATGCATTCAGCATGGGCGTTTAAGGTCAATACAGATTAAGGTAGGAAAATCAATGCATTGTGATTATTTTAACAATAATAAGAGCTCGACCAACACTAAAAACGCCGTCGTGCGCGATGCTTCCCCTTTTGCGGATACTCCTCTCGGAATACCAGTTAGCGTGTGTTCTGGAATTCTATAATGAGGTCGAATACATCAATATGTCGTATGCATATGTGCATTGCTCATTGAATTAACTTCACGTTTGCTGTATGAATAAACCAGATGTTTCAGAGCACAACAGAAACAACAACATTTATTATAGGCGTTTTACACGGTAAAACCCGGTTCATTGGGGTCCAAATTGAATTAATTCCTTTTCATCTGATTTAAAAAGCTAAAGCTATATGCTGAATAAATACCCATGCAATTAGAGAATATTTGTATTGAATGCACAACCGTACTAATAGTTCAGAGGTTGTAATGAGTTGTGCTTATTTAACACAGAACCTTGTTGGTTTGAAATATTTCAACACTGTTTGTGATAAGTATATAGCGCATGCACCACATTTAAGAATAACATCTGTACATTGTTAATCACTTGATTGATGCTATTTTCTATTGATTTTTAATTGTCGAATTAGTTATTTTCATTTAACCCGCTTGTGCACAATGAGCAGGCGAGTGAAAAATTTTGTCGACCGTTTACGTATTTACGTTAAATCTGGAGCTGGAAGTCCCGGAAACCCGAAAATCAAAGGAAAAGGTGGAAATGGTGGCAGCGTGATTTTACGTTGTGAAGAAGAACTTTCACTCACTGACATGTTGTCAGACTGTCCTAAGAGACGATTCATTGTAAGCCGAGCTTGGGTGGTTTTTTTCTCGCAATCACCACATAAACCCTTTCCCCTTTTAGGCTGAACGCGGTCTTCCTGCCAGCTCTAGAAAAGGTTCCTGCTTTGGGACTGATGCGAAAGACATAGAAGTCAAAGTTCCTGTCGGTATTGCTGTATCGGTTCATGACCCGGGGCAGGAAAGTCGATTAATTGGTGACCTCAATGAGCCTGGTCAGAAAATCGTTATTGCACAAGGTGGAAATGGTGGCATACCCGTTACGAATTATCTTGGCACGCCTGGTGAGGCACATTCAATTGTACTCGATTTGAAGGTACAATCGGAACACATTTTCCTTGTTTGTAAATCGTACCCAAAATCATTGGATTTTCGTTTAGTTAATGGCAGATGTTGGTCTTATTGGATTACCAAACGCCGGAAAATCAAGCCTGCTACAAGCGCTCTCGGGTGCAAAAGCCAAAATCGCCTCATATCCCTTCACAACTCTTAGACCCCAAGTTGCACAAATCAAGTACGATGACAACCGATTAATTTCGATGACAGATTTGCCGGGTATGTTCGTCTTACATTTCGCTAAACGCTTCGTCGGCAGGTCTGGCGGACATTGCAGCTCGGTTTGGCCAGAGGCAATCAGACAGCTCCACCGAGCCAAAAGAACCACCACTTCGGCACACGGCTTTCCTGAAACACGTTGAAAGGACCTCCTGCGTCCTCCTTGTCTTAGACGCTCTTGGTTTCCAGGCCAACCAGCACTCTCCCCTTCGGAGTCCACTTGCGAGTGCCCTGCTACTTGTTAGTCAGCTTCAGCGCTACTCATATGGTCGTCTACTTGGAAAACCCCTTCTCTGTGCTATCAACAAGGTATTGTGAGCCGATACTGTCCTAAGGTCTCACACGCTGCTTTTATGGGTGTTAATCGGATGCACGTGAATCGACGCCTCCGGAAGGCGGCTATCGAAAATGCGTTTAAAGTTTCATGGCTATTGTTTTGTTTGTGGTCACCTGATTTCGGCAATTCCGCGTCTTTTGTAGATCGACTTACCGTACGCAGAGGAGGCGGCCAGAGAGACTCGAGAGGCCCTTTTGCAGATCAATTCGCCTGAAGTTAGGAAGGCCAGTGGCCTGTCGACGATCCTGCTTCCCCGACACGACTTCCACTTCGAGGAGGTCTACCTCGTTTCCGCGAAACAGCGAAAAAACATTTCAGGTCAGTTTGCTGAGCTCAATCCCTCATTTTGATTGGCCAATGTGGGTGCCGAGAATGTCCGCCAGCGCACGGGGATCGGAGGCAGCTGCCAGGTCTCTGCTCGGTCTGCTCGGTTCTGTTTCCAGCGACGTCCCACGTCCGCTTTAAGTATTCTCCAGGGTTGTTCCTTGCCGGGGTTCGCAAGAGGAAGAGACGGGATCACCTCCTTTTGTGTCGCGTCGGTTGGTCCGTGTGGGCGGGCGGGCGTTCCAGATGTCGCGATTGGGGACTCGTTTGACTGTCTCCTGGGTCTCACCGCAGAATTCGTCTCGTTCTCGGCTGTCATTGTGGGAGCAATCGGGGAAGGTTTAAGGGACTGCCGCGAAAGTGGACGGCGGGTTAGCTGTCATTGTGGGAGCATACAGGGCGATCGGGGAAGGTTTAAGGACTTAAGGGACTGCCGCGAAAGTGGACGGCGGGTTAGCTGTCATTGTGGGAGCATACAGGGCAATCGGGGAAGGTTTAAGGACTTAAGGGACTGCCGCGAAAGTGGACGGCGGGTTAGCTGTCATTGTGGGAGCATAGAGGGCAATCGGGGAAGGTTTAAGGACTTAAGGGACTGCCGCGAAAGTGGACGGCGGGTTAGCTGTCATTGTGGGAGCATACAGGGCAATCGGGGAAGGTTTAAGGACTTAAGGGACTGCCGCGAAAGTGGACGGCGGGTTAGCTGTCATTGTGGGAGCATAGAGGGCAATCGGGGAAGGTTTAAGGACTTAAGGGACTGCCGCGAAAGTGGACGGCGGGTTAGCTGTCATTGTGGGAGCATACAGGGCAATCGGGGAAGGTTTAGGGGCTTAAGGGACTGCAGCGAAAGTGGACGGCGGGTTAGCACGAAATAGGGCAGCCTTTGTCTGGAGTCTAATCTCACTTCGGCATTGAAGCGTTGACTGGCTCAACGTATAGGTAAATGGGGCGGGACTGCTGCTGCTGCAGATTGGTTTTTTTATTTTACAGAGAAAAGGTTGTGGGCCTTTTGTGTATCTACCCCAGCGACAGATACCACGGAAGCTATTTGAATCCGTTTACATACCGCCGACTTCCAGTTAACTGATGCATCTGGCTGGTGTGTCTGTTTGTGAAGGACCCGGGTTCGACTCCCAGGCCACGTCAAGTCCATATTTCCGTGTGACATAATCACAAACCCCCATGAAATCGGTTCACCCTGTAGTGGAGAGGCAGCCGCAAAATTTGATCTTTTCGGGAATCGAATGCCGCACGGATTTCGATGATACATTCGATTGTTGTGGTGGATGACACCGTGGCGTCGAGGTGAAGCTTCGATTTAGATTTCGCTGATTCCACTGTTTCGTCTTTTGTTTCATTGGGAAGCGGTAATTCAGTCGATTGGTAATCGCGTGCATTGGAGAGCAGTGCACCCTGTTTTTTGCGTTTTACCAACCACCACCACCCATGCCAATCACGCATGCCTTTATTCTACAAAAAACGATAATGATGCCTTTCTTCTTCTTCTTTTTAGAGTTAAAAGAGGGTCTTCGGGAGTGGTTGGATGTGATTGAAATGCGTCGGCGATGTGAAGATCTCGACGAGGCTGAGCAACAATCCCGCAAACAGATTGACCTTGCCCTTGGCGACACGCCTTAGTTGTGGAATTAGTAGCAGGCGCATATCGGCCTGTGTTGCCATGTAAATACACGTGTATTGAAAGTTAACATTTTGTGCATTGGGATTTTAAAACAACACGTTTTGGGTTGGGCATCCCTGTTAGCCGAATTCCGAATGGAAATCGATGAAACACGATAATTGACTGTTTAAGCTTTTATTTGTTCAAATATTTGGTGACCTTGGTTGATACCTCTATTTAGTGCAAGATGGAAAGCTTTGTTCACTTGAAATACCTTGAATGTCCATATTAAGCAGAACAGAGGGTATAAAAAGGTTCGATCAACAAATGCGTATGCCTCATTCAGTTCGGTGGATCTGACCTAGATTTTGTGTTTGAAACGCCCACGTCTTTTCTCGTGAACAATAACCGAACTAGCAATTTCGTTATTCGATTCCACGAGGCTTTAACGAGCAAGGAAGTCGCATACGATGCATCCGTATTTAAATATTGTTGATTAGAGTCTTCAAATATTGAGAGCAACATTCATACTGCGGTAGACATGGATTCGAAGAGTTAATTTACTTTCGCCTGTGCTATATGCGAACTTTTCCAAGATGTCTCGAATATTTTCAAATTTTCTCAGATTCAAGATCCCGAGAGACTCCTCCAGCTATTCCGACGTTTTTTCGAGTATAATGTGGAGTTTAATCCGTCGAAATTACACTTTTCCGAACGAAGGTTTGATTGCCTTGGTTTTACTGACGATGGGTCTGGTTTTTACCCAGACAAGAAAAGACTGAATTCTTTGGTGAAAATGCAGTCCCCGCCCAATTGCAGTCAATTACGCTCTAATATGGTGGCCGGAACTTGAAGCTGATATCCCGCGAACGGCTGTCCGGTGTGATGGCTGCTTGCCTTCAAGGCCTTCTAAATGGTCACCATGGCAAGTGTCCTGTGAGCCATGGCAACGAATACATGCTGATTATTGGTGACCATTTCTTGGACAATACTATGCTCTTGTCGTGATCGAAGTATTTCTGACGACCAGTGCTAATGCTGACTTCACCAAATCGGTGTTTCGGAAGTTATTCAGCCGTGAAGGCATTCCGCTCGTTTTGGTTACGGATAATGGTACACATTTCACTGCCGACCATTTGGTCAATTGGGTCAAAGGTCTCGGATGCCGGCATTTGCTCACGGCTCCTAGACATCCTCAGTCCAATGGCTTAGCAGAGAACTTTGTCAAGACCCTAAAGGCAGCAATATCATCCATCAAACCAAGTACATTTACAGAGTTGGACCGGTCTATTGACACTTTCTTGATGCAGTACCGTAATGCTGATCAAGCAACCACTGGTAAAAGTTCGCTTGTTTTATTCAAGGGGCGCAAACTCACCACATCTTCTAATGCTTTGGATCGGGAGAGGTCACCCTTTTCAAAGAGAATGAATTTCGACCGTCTCGCGGCATTATTCTTGGAAGAAGTGGACATCGTATGGTTACTATCATCGATATTGCTGATTTATCAATTCATCGTCGGCATGTCGATCAAATCCGATTCGATGAACCAGCTATGCCTATTACAATGCTGAGTGTGGTACCACACTCTGAAAAATATTCTATTCCACTTTGCTGCACGTGTTCTCGTTCATTAAATGTCTCGGTTAGCTATTTGAGTTATACCGGTAATACAAACAATTTGTTTATTCTCTATTAAGGGTGAATTAAACCCTCCATACAATCCTATTTCATATTTGGTGTTTATAAAATTGTAAAAGTACTCACTAATTTAGTGATTTAGCAATCAAAAACTCGGCCTATTTAAAAAACGATTTAGTTTGAATACCACCGTTTATGAGTATAGATGCAGAACACAAGAAAAAAAAATGTGTTGATTTCGCATATTTGACCATATTTACCAATATACGGCTATGTAACTTCCTAAAACTATGGGCGGAGTCATTTAAATTTTAAAGCGTTTGTGTCTGTTTAACAACATAATATAGATACCCCAACAATTAAACGTGCCAATCGGGTTTCGCTAACAAGCATGCCTTTTGCATCGTTTAAGAATATCCAGAAAAGAAATGCACGTTTACATAAAGAGAGATCTCAAGTAAGGCACCTGTTTATAAATCGATATACTTACTTAGCCAGAAGCAAGGAAAAAATTTGGTGCGCTACCGAAAAAGAAAGATTTTTTATTAAGATCGAGGTTCGCATTTTTAACGTAACTGGTAATGTTTTTAGGGATGATGAGTCCAAGCGCTCGCGGGTGCAGGATCTCAAGAGAAAGACTCTTATGAAAAATGAGGACGAATTTTATTTCGCTATGAATAATTCCACATTTTCTGTAAGAATGTTCAAACTGTATATTAAAATTCGTAGGACGAAAAGGGCCACATACCGTTAAATGACACCAAACAATATAGTGACTCCCAACTAGCTGAAATGCTTTCGCGTGACATCTTGTTTCTCAGGAGAGAGCTGCAGATCGAGAAATCCAAAATTAACGATCTCGAATCGCGCTTAAATTTATTACCTGCTAACCCATTGGTAACTAACAGGCGTTTGGGGCCCAAAAGAACGATATTTGTCGAGTCTATTGAAGAAGCACGACAGGTGAAGGCCTCGTATGATTCTTCCATCGCCGCTAGCCACTTTTCTTCCAATCTTGGGGCGAATGATGCAGCTGCTTTGCAGTCTCTGCAGGCCGCTGGTTATAAGGAACTCTCCGAGCGACTAGGCAGAGCCCAACAACTTCAGCTCGTTATACAGAAACGCGAGGCAAAGGATAAAATTATGGTAAGGCTGGATCTTACAGTGTTTGCTGAATGTATGCACACGGCAACTTTACGTGTTGTTCATTTTAGAAAAATCCTGGTGTTAAACATAAAGTTGAATGCAAGAGCACTCCCAACCACCCGGCAGTGTATAAGTTTGAACATAAACGCTATAAATAAAGTCTTCCCGTGTTCCTTCTCACATTTTCTCCCAGAGGCCTTCAAATATACACATTTGAGTTACTTATTCGTTGTCTATTTTGCCGCCAATGCATTATGCGTTGTAGTTGTAGAAGGTAGCGAGTCGTCTCCTGTCATGTCCTACATTTTGATTGACCTTTAACCCTGTCAAATGAACGTTCGTTTTCTCATCCGTGGATATAAATTCTTCTATACTTGCCCACGCGGTCCGATACATAAAATTCCTTGAGGTTTCTCCCCTTGATTCGTCCTGGTCGGCCGTTCAAACCTCAAACGGTTGAAAAAACCTTACCGGAAAGCGGGGGTGTTCATTAATCCGTTTTAGTTCACAGTAGAAAGGTTGGCGTGTGTGAACGAAGAAGAATAATGGGGTGATCCTAATGATAATGTTAATCGCTTTATTGAAAAGGCACATCATCGGACGAAATTTGAGAACTTGTCAATATTCAAAATGTAGAGACCCATTATCTGCTGCCACGGCATGTACGGCAAAACTTCCACATTCCATTCGTTAATTTCACAATGGTAAGAAATCTGCAGATTTCCATCCGTCTAAAGACCTTAGACTGAGGGAAACTGTTTTCCGTCATAAATATGTTAAAACAGATGGCCCATCCCAAATGCCTCGGTCCAGATTGGCAAGAAGAATGCGTGTATATTTCGTTCTACTTATGTCATGTCAGTAGTAATTGCATATTTATTGTGGGAATACGTCTTTGAGGAGATACTATGGTTTCTCTCTTTGCATACCGTATTATTTTCGCTACAAGCTAGTCATGACAGATCCTGGGAATTGAAATCTTTCAACTCGATTTGTGCTTTACTAAACCTCTATTTTACTCCTGGTTGTGGTTCGAATGCGGCCGCCCAGTGCCTCAAAGTTGTTCCGGAGCAAATCTAGGGGCATGGGAAATGTTTGACTGATGATCAATGGAGGTCAGGCATTTTTGCACGCCAAGGAGAGCGTTGTTATCTAAAGGTCACGTTGCTCGGATGCCATCGCCCGTGACCTCGTATCGATTGACCCCGAGACTTGCTCTACTTTGTGGCCACACGTAACCACGTCAAAAGTAACTACAGATACGCGGCAAGGTTGTTGGTGTTTTTGCATTTCCTTTTGAAACCCGATTTGGCGAGAAGATCATCCGAGAACTCTTGAATAAATTTGGCAATGTTTGATCTACAGCTTGTTAACTGTATGCCGGCTCCATATCCATTGGTAGAGCCTTCCAGACACAACTGAATGGTCTCGGCGTTGAGTGGAGCCGCTAACTGTGATCATCTGGTTGCCCAGTAAGGCTTCTCTTGGAATTTGGCTCGCCATTTGGAATATTACCTTCACAGCAATGTGTGGGTTTTTATCTATCAAGATTGCAATTCATCAGCAGTGGACTTGCATTTTTACTGTATCAGTATCATTTATGATAAATTTGAGGTATTTTGTGTTATAGGCATACTCCGAAGGTATAACATTTATAAACTGCTGCTTTTAGGGGGCTGTTTTGCGTTTCTTTGTCCGTCGGGCTGTAATTCACGGTATTGGCCAATAGATTGCACGGATTCTCCATGATTGTGTTGATGACCCTCAACAACGAGGCAAATCACCCTCTCCACACATTGGTTCCCAATTGAAAACCCTTTTTTTCTGCGTCGCTCACCCCCGCGAACATTACGGAGGTCACCATAATCGATTAATTAACCACACAATGTTAGCATGCTGGTCACGCATTGGCGCGCGTGCTGAATGTCAATCAGCCAATCCATGTATGCGGTATCCTTTCTGGCCACCTAATTGGCTGCATTGCATCCAATACTGATCGATGAAAATCGATTAATGCTCCACGCCCTACGTCAATGAAATTGGCTTCAATTTTTGGCAGCAAAACAAGATAGGTCGATTAAGGCTGCTTTTGCGAAAATCCCTTCCAACCACAGCCAATTGTGTTGCCGACATAAACCCCCTTCAAATTTATGAAAGCAAAATACGACATTAATAAGCGCGCATTGTAATTATGTGATCATCAATGCAACAACGTCAGTCTAGAGAGTATTCACATTTAACGCCACGAGAATAGCAAACGAGAGTACAAACCCACATGTTGAGGTCACCCAAGGTCGCTGGTATCAGGAGTTGGGGCCAATTTCGTGGGCAACCATTTCATAAGCTCTTAACGCACACACACACAAACACGTCAGCATCAAGTAGCACTCAAATCCTCCTCACTTCTCTTTCGAACGCGTTGCCTTAAAGTTACCCCAGGCCGCAGCATGACTTGCACATCACCACGGAGACTGCTGTTGCTGATGCTGGGGGTAGTGGTATTACTTTTTCACACTCCCTCCTCAACTGGTTTCCCCAGTTACCGAGTGCGAGAAAGCGTGGGTGGTCTGGTGCTAGACGGCCAGATCCTGGAACAGCGCGATCGGATCGACAGGGAAACCAGGCCCCAGCTGGGCATCGACCACCGCATCTCCAATTTCTCCTCTCCCGACGCCCATCTCAGTCTGCAGTGTCCCTCTGACAGTCTCACCTTCACGCAGAACCTCCAGGAGTCTCTCCAGCTTCGCTGTATCCTTACCTTCTCCACGAAGATCCCCCTGGCGATTTCCTCCGACATTGACATCCACCAGGTCGCCTCGTTGCTGAACCAATCGTGGGTGTATCTGGCAGCAGGCGAGGCGAAAGTGCTTCCTCTGAATTTAACCATCCAACGCACGCGGATGGGCAGTGCGTACTTGAATGTCTGGGTGAGGAAGGCTCGGCCCGGGGGAGTGGATGGGTCGATTCATCCCTGGGACATGGACAACGCCACCTTGGGGCAGGACTACACCGATTGGTTGAAAGATCCCACGGCAACCGATCGTGAGTCACCCCCAGCTATGGGATTTCATTTGAAGGTTCTGAGGGCTCGCGGAATACTGGAAGTCGTCTTCAGGATCGTGGTCGCGGTCCTCGTGTGTGCAATCACATTTGTCATGGGTTGTGAGTTGGATGCGAGGCTAATAATGCAACATCTGAGGAAACCCGTGGGACCAATCATCGGCTTTTTGTGCCAGTTCGGACTGATGCCATTGGTGGGTGGAATATCGGGAATATTGTTTGCATTTAAAATGTGCCGCGATTTGACCAACCATATATTGGACTGTCCCCAAATAAAAATCGATGGCAGACGTTTAAAAAACCCCAGTGTCTTCCATCCACAGTAGTCTAAGGATCCTTTAAAACAAAAAATATTTAAAATGCAGGAATATGTGTTGGATGGATTTGGCTGGATAGACATTCGGTTCCTGTCGATTTTTCATGGTCACAATAGAATTCTGAGAAACTGTGAATAAAGCGGTGTATCAATTTATTGTTAGATGTACTCAACGGTTTGATGCGCTCTAATTGGTTTTCGTATCAAGTACTTGTTATACTGTCTTGTTTTATGCTCAAAGTTTTGGTCCTCGTGGCCTCAATAAAGCCGCTACAATTATTATTATTATTATTATTTTCGGTCCAGATCACGACTTCTCAAATAAAAGACTTTGGTCGCAGATAAAAACCTTCCGGGAGTTCCTGGAACTAGATTCTTTATTAGAAAAATTTCTCCAGCTGAAATAACGGGTTCTACAAGCCTATCACTTTACAAGCGGTTCCCCTGTCGATTCAGGCTAATAATGCCACATCTTAGGACCAATCATCAGGTGTTTATGATGGTTCGCACTGATACCATTGGCAGGTGGAATATTCAAAATAATGTTTTTGTACATTTGTCCAAAAATACGTTTAGAAACATCCCAGTAGTCTAAGAATCCTCTAAAGTGGGTTGAATAGACGTTTTGATATTTTTAACAAGATTAAATATGAGGCAACATAATCGAGGAATGCAAGGGACACACTGTTTACTTTCCTTGTCCATACCAACCGCCGAATATTGGTTTGTTCTAGCCTCGATAAATTTGGCTGGATAGACATTCGGTTCCTGTCGATTTTATATGGTCATCATAGAATTCTGGGAAACTGTGAACAATTTATTGATTGATTTTCTCCACGGTTTGAATTAACAGTGTCCTAAAAGCCACGCAATCTTTACAATGCATCAAAAGGGTTTCGTAAATATGGATTAGTGATTTTCGAACAAAGAAAAGAATTCGAAAATATAAGCTCGTCGTTTGATGTCTCTTCATCGCCGAATATGGCGGTTTTTCTCTAGCCTCCAGAGAATCTGGAGTTTTAAAAAATAACAAATTACACCAGACGTTTAGAAACATGTCCCCTAACCGCCGAAGATTGGCTTTTTCTAGCCTCCCGAGAACCTTCTTATTAAGCGGTGGATTGGCCTGTGTGCCACAACGCATAATGCGACTGGTCCCACCTCCAACGCGTTTTTCCTAGATTGCTTTCGGCATCGCATCGGTCGTACCCATCAAACCGGAGTTCGGCTTCGGTCTGTTGACCACCGGCTGCTGTCCCGGGGGTGGTGGATCCAATATCTGGACCCTCCTTCTCCATGGCGACCTCAATTTGAGCATGACAATGACATTTATTAGCTCTGTGGCAGCTCTCGGTATGTTTGCGTTCACGGGCAGTAGCCATACCCACCAACCAACATTCACCCAACACCTCTATTGAACTGATCGATTGATTCCTCGTAGGTATGATGCCACTGATGCTGCTCATCTACGGCCGTTTCTTTCTTGACGTCGCGACCATCCGAATTCCATACCTCGAGATCGCCGGCCAGCTCTGTTACGTCGTCATTCCCGTGGTGCTTGGCATGCTCGTGAAATGGAGACTTCCCAGGTGGGGCGCTGTCATGTCTCGCATGCTGCGTCCAATGGCCTTCTTCTTTCTCGTAACCCTCATCGGGTTCGGGACCTACATAAACCTGCCGATCTACGGCCTCCTGGGGGAGTATCCCATCCTCATACCAATAGCCGCGGCACTTCCCTGGATTGGGTTTCTACTTGCCGGCGTCTTCGCCTACATCTGCCGACGCTCCAGGGCCGAGATTCTGACAATCTCCATCGAAACAGGCATCCAGAATATCGGGATTGCTATCCTCGTATTGATTTACTCGATGCCGCAGCCAGAGGGGGATGTTGGAGCCATCATGCCCCTCGTTGTATCCATCTTCACCCCTCTCCCATTGGCTGTCGCGGCGACGATTCTGGCGATAAAGGAGGGGAGATGTCGCTGCTGTCCACGGAAAACTAGAGAAGAGAAAGAAGTTGAAGGAGAGGCTGGCTTGGAGACACTTTTGACAGACAACGCGCACTCTGGCGACAACATCGATTGCCAATTGGAGGCCACTCGTAACGCGGAAGATGACGATGGCGAAAGCAATGCCAGAGTCCCATTGGATAGCAAACAGGGACGGACTTCCTCATTCCCAGCTTTATATCACGATGAACGATAATATCATTCATCGAGAGAAGGACATTTTTTATCATTTTAAAAACCAACGTTTACCTAATCAGTTGTTCATACGGGTAGCTAGTGTAGAACGCCATGTAACAAATGTTGCAGAACAGTTTACAACATCGACGGAATGCTTCCAATAGCGGTGCGAATTCTTATCTCTGCTCGTAGTTGAAGGCTGGAACCTTGTCGACCAGCGAATCCTTGAGGTAAAATTTAATCAGAATTTAAGACATCCACAAGACTAGATTGATTGTTTAATGTAGACGCTTCAAAACTCGAAATAGGCGGTCGGATTTGTCGATTTCTTATGAAGTGCGATTCAGTCCACACCGATTGGATTAAAACAACACCCGATCAATATGCCCGGTTTCTGGAATCCATTTAACCTATCTCAAAGATAAATGGCGATCTGTTTAACTTGTTGACGATTCAATTGACAGAAGGAATAGCATGCTAAAGGTTGCACCAAAGGCACAATTTGAATATTTTTTTTAATATTCAGTTTTTAAGTGCGCAAATCCTGGGAATCGTCTAGTCGAGTGCCTTCTAGACAGCAACCTCAGTTGTTGCTCGGGGAGAAACCGGACAGTTGTTAGCTAAAATCACTTTCTCGCCCGCTGAAAACGGTCCTGCTGCTACCGCCGCGATATGGGTCAGCTGTCCCGATTACAGGAAAACGGCGTTGGTTGGTGCGTTGGTATCAGTTGGTGCGTAGCCACGGATGTGTCTAGATTCTCTCTCACACACACACACACACACGTTTCCATGTGCTATGTACCCTGGTTGGCATTAATTACTGCACCGTAGCAGATATAGTGCACAGAAAACGAGGTTGTCTAGATCGCTAAGGGATCTCTCCGCGAGATATTTATGTCTTGTTTAAACGGGCCTTCAGTCACGCGGCGCGGGTGTTTTAAATTAGTGTTCGCATTTCATTCACGCTTATGGACAATGAGTGAGTTGATCTTGCGGGCTGTGGGAATTAAAAACCGATTTATTTTATATTGTATATCGAGTTACTTATTCAAATTCAAATAAAGAACCCATTTCGAATGGCTAATAATACTTTGTTTATTGATGCTGAAAATCAACCATTTATTATTAATAATACTATATATATATATTTTCGATGTGCTTCGCGTACAAGCCTACAGATAACGATTTATTAACTGAAATTAAAGAATTTCCAACATGATCGACGTTCGGTTTTCTACACAACCTTTTAAGGATTAAGAACAAACCATTTTCCTAGCGGTGATTACAGATGGGTGTTTAACAGAGCGTGGTTTAACAACCAAATTAATAATTGAATTTCAACGCTGCAGAGCACGATGCACTTAGCCGTCGCTGAACCAGCTTAGGTTATCTGACCTCCGTCGCGTGAAATATTCTCTGGCAAAGAGGTATCCGCCTTAAAGCTGATCGCGCCTGCACTTTACAGCTTCTGACTGTTGTGCTATCTGACAAAAGCAAACCACGGTGATGTCGTGGATAGCCAAGTTGTTTAGACTTACTTCATGGTCCTTCCAAGGCCACTTCGGATGCAAGAGACGTAGATTTAAAAATATATCGATCATTTGTGGCAAGGTGGGATGAAGCACAGACGTTTTTTAATGCGACCAAATTGGGCTATAGGGAAATATCCCGAATTGATTTTTTGAATAACTGTGGAAATCTGCAGTTCGTGAGCTTGGTGGTTTAAATTGAAATTAATTAAAGAACGGTCGGTGTCACAATGTCACAACTGTAACCCACCGGTGTTTTACCAGAACATCGTGCGGGTCTTCATGACATGCGCCAATATGAAGCAGCCTGTGTGTAGCCCCACCCTTTGCACGGGATGGCCATCTTCCATGACGGTGACGATCACGATCTGGTAGGTGGAGTTTGATGTTGAGGGGGAGGACGAGGAGGAGGAGGAGGAGGAGGAGGAGGAGGAGGTCTCGACCACTGGCATTCCAGCCATTACGTTGACGACATCGCGGTACTGCTCGTCCGTCAAGCTGTTCAGCGGGTGTTGTCTCTTGTCGTCGGGTAGCCGAGAAAGCTGGCGGATAGTCTTGAGGTTTCGCTGTAAAATGAAAAGGTGGGGTTGGGAAATTGCCAAAATTACCCAGACGAATCGACAAATACGAAGCAAGACGCCGCCGCCGTGCAAACACGGATTTACGACAGCGCCACCGTCAGCTACAGTGAGGCGAAAACGTTCTAAGCCGGCCAGACATGAACCGGTGCCATTCGCACGGTCGGAGAGGCGGTTGGCAAATACACGTGGGCACGGAACGACATAATGTTGGCGCCGCTGGAGCGATACATAATCTACGCCATCTGATCGCCGTGTATGATCATCAGAGGAGGAAGAGGAAGAGGATAAAGAGGTGGAGCTTTATGTGAGTGACGAGGAGGAGTTTGTAAGAGGGGGAGCAGTAGGCGAAGGAGGAATGGGAAGAGAATGTTAATAATTAGAGAAATGGACGAAGATGATAATCATCACAGGAGTTCGACTTGAATGGGCGAATGCGAAGAGGAGTTATCGCGAGAGAGAGAGAGAGAGAGAGAGAGAGAGAGATAGAAGACGATATTGAAGGATAAAATGCATTGACAAATGAATCAGCTTCCTAAATCATACATTATTACTGTAATTCTCCAATCACTCAGGTCACACTCAATTGCCTCCAAAGCAGCCAGTAGCAGCGTTCCACGGCAACCAATAACCGTGGAACAGTGACTTCAGTTTTAGTGGCGTATAAAAGCGACTCATTTAACAAGCATTGTTTATTTCAACACACATGGATGGTCGTTTCGTTGCGCTGTTCTTTGCCGTTGCTAGCGCTTGTGGCAGCCGAGGCAGCATCGATTATCCGGGCATCCGGCGAAAAATGACCAACATCTTTGACTCCGCCCAAGTCCAGCCAATGTCGCCTGGCCAACACGCAAAAGTGAATGTTGTCGAAGGTCCTGCTAATTGCAATTGGCGTGTGTGAACG
>JAPUBX010002496.1:0-10062 GCA_028672205.1 Proteocephalus fallax
CTTTTTCCAAAGCCTCTGCCTAATCCTTCTCGACCACATATTCCTCGTCCTTCTCCAACTCCCTCTTTCTCGTCATTCTCGACCACCTCTTCCTTATCCTTATCTACCACCTCTTGCTCGTAATTCTCATTCACCTCTTTCTCGTCATTCTCCACCACCTCTTCCTCGTCATTCTCCACCACCTCTTCCTCGTCATTCTCCATTAAAACGTCCTCATCCTTCTCAACCACCAATTCCCCGTCCTTCTCCACCACTTCTTCGTCGTCCTTCTTCACAGCTTCTTCCATATATTTCTTCACAGTATCTTCCTAATCCTTCTCCACCACCTATTCCTCGTCCTTCTCGTCATTCTCTACCTAACCCTTCTCCACCACCTATTCCTCGTCATTCTCCACCACCTCTTCCTCGTCATTCTCCATTAAAACTTCCTCATCCTTCTCCACCACCAATTCCCCGTCCTTCTCCACCACTTCTTCGTCGTCCTTCTCCACAGCTTCTTCCTTATATTTCTTCACAGCCTCTTCCTTATCCTTCTCCACCACCTATTCCTCGTCCTTCTCTACATTCTCTTCCTAACCCTTCTCCACCACCTATTCCTCGTCCTTCTCCACCACCTCTTTCTCGTAATTCTCTACCACCTCTTCATCGTCCTTCTCCACAGCCTCTTTCTCGTCATTCTCCACCACCTCTTCCTCGTCATTCTCCACCACCTCTTTCTCGTCATTCTCTACCGCCTCTTCCTCGTCCTTCTCCACAGCCTCTTCCTAATCCTTCTCCACCACCTCTTCCTCGTCCTTCTCCACAGCTACTTCCTAATATTTCTTCACAGCCTCTTCCTAATCCTTCATCACCACCTATTCCTCGTCCTTCTCGTCATTCTCTACCTAACCCTTCTCCACCACCTATTCCTCGTCATTCTCCACCACCTCTTCCTCGTCATTCTCCATTAAATCTTCCTCATCCTTCTCCACCACCAATTCCCCGTCCTTCTCCACCACTTCTTCGTCGTCCTTCTCCACAGCTTCTTCCTTATATTTCTTCACAGCCTCTTCCTTATCCTTCTCCACCACCTATTCCTCGTCCTTCTCTACATTCTCTTCCTAACCCTTCTCCACCACCTATTCCTCGTCCTTCTCCACCACCTCTTTCTCGTCATTCTCTACCACCTCTTCATCGTCCTTCTCCACAGCCTCTTTCTCGTCATTCTCCACCACCTCTTTCTCGTCATTCTCCACCACCTCTTTCTCGTCATTCTCTACCGTCTCTTCCTCGTCCTTCTCCACAGCCTCTTCCTAATCCTTCTCCACCACCTCTTCCTCGTCCTTCTCCACAGCTACTTCCTAATATTTCTTCACAGCCTCTTCCTAATCCTTCATCACCACCTATTCCTCGTCCTTCTCCACAACCTCTTCCTCGTCATTCTCCACCACCTCTTCATCGTCCTTCTCCACAGCCTATTTCTCGTCATTCTCTACCGCCTCTTCCTCGTCCTTCTCCACAGCCTCTTCCTAATCCTTCTCCACCACCTATTCCTCGTCCTTCTCCACCTCCTCTTTCTCGTCATTCTCTACCGGATCTTCCTTGTCCTTCTCAACAGCCTATTTCTCGTCAATCTCTACCGCTTCTTCCTCGTCCTTCTCCACAGCCTCTTCCTAATCCTTCTCCACCACCTATTTCTCGTCCTTCTCTACATTCTCTTCCTAACCCTTCTCCACCACCTGTTCCTCAGCCTTGTCTACAGCCTCTTTCTCGTCATTCTTCACCACCTCTTCCTAATCCTTCTCTACTACCTCTTTCTCGTCATTCTCAACCACCTCTTCCTCGTCATTCTCAATTACAACTTCCTTACCCTTCTCCACCACCTCTTTCTCGTCATTCTCCACCACCTCTTCCTAATCCTTCTCGACAGCATCTTTCTCGTCATTTTCCACCACCTATTCCTCGTCATTCTCCATTACAACTTCCTCATCCTTCTACGCTGCCTCTTTTTCGTCCTTCTCCACAGCCTCTTCCTAATCCTTCTCCACCACATATTCCTCGTCCTTCTCCACAGCCTCTTCCTAATCATTCTCTACCACCTCTTACTCGTCATTCTCCACCACCTCTTTCTCGTTATTCTCCACCACCTCTTCCTCTTCCTTCTCCACGACCTGTTCCTCGTCCTTCTCGACCACTTCTTCGTCCTTCTCCACAGCTTCTTCCTAATATTTCTTCACAGCCTCTTCCTTATCCTTCTCCACCACCTATTCATTGTCATTCTCCACCACCTCTTCCTCGTCATTCTCCATTAAAACTTCCTAATCCTTCTCCACAACCAATTCCCCGTCATTCTCCACCACGTCTTCCTCGTCCTTCTCCACCACCTATTCCTTGTCAATCTCAAACACCTCTTCCTCGTCATTCTCCACCACCTCTTCCTCGTCTTTCTCGACCACCTATTCCTCGTCCTTTTCAACAGCCTCTTTCTCGTCATTCTCCACCACCTATTCCTCATCCTTCTCCACAGCCTCTTTCTCGTCATTCTCTACCACCTCTTCCAAATCCTTATCCACAGCCTTTTCCTAATCCTTCTCTACTACCTCTTTCTCGTCATTCTCCACCACCTCTTTCTCGTCATTCTCAACCACCTCTTCCTCGTCATTCTCCATTACAACTTCCTCATCCTTCTCCACCACCTATTCCTCGTTTATCTCCACCACTTCTTCGTCGTCCTTCTCGACAGCTTCTTCGTCGTCCTTCTCCACAGCCTCTTCGTCATCCTTCTCCACTGCCTCTTCAACGTCCTTCTCCACCACCTATTCCTCGTCCTTCTCTACATTCTCTTCCTAACCCTTCTCCACCACCTATTCATCGTCTTTGTCTACAGCCTCTTTCTTGTCATTCTCCACCACCTTTTCCTAATCCTTCTCTACTGCCTCTTTCTCGTCATTTTCAACCACCTCTTCCTCGTCATTCTCCATTACGACTTCCTTACCCTTCTCCGCCACCTATTCCTCGTCCTTGTCTACAGCCTCTTTCTCGTCATTCTCCACCACCTCTTCCTAATCCTTCTCCACAGCCTCTTTCTCGTCTTTTTCGACAACCTCTTCCTAATCCTTCTCTACCACCTATTCCTCGTCCTTCTCCAATGCCTCTTTCTCTTCATTCTCCACCACCTCTTCCTAATCCTTCTCTACCACCTCTTCCTCGTCTTTTTCCACAGCCTCTTTCTAATCCTTCTCGACCACCTATTCCGCGTCCTTCTCCAACTCCCTCTTTCTCGTCATTCTCGACCACCTCTTCCTAATCCTTATCTACCACCTCTTGCTCATAATTCTCCACAACCTCTTCCTCGTCATTCTCCACCACCTCTTCCTCGTCATTCTCCACCACCTCTTCCTCGTCATTCTCCATTAAATCTTCCTCATCCTTCTCCACCACCAATTCCCCGTCCTTCTCCACCACTTCTTCGTCGTCCTTTTCCATAGCTTCTTCCTAATATTTCTTCACAGCCTCTTCCTAATCCTTCTCCACCACCTATTCCTCGTCCTTCTCTACATTCTCTACCTAACCCTTCTCCACCACCTATTCCTCGTCCTTCTCCACAGCCTCTTTCTCGTCATTCTCCACCACCTCTTCCGAATCCTTCTCTACCACCTCTTCCTCGTCTTTTTCGACAGCCTCTTCCTAATCCTTCTCTACCACCTATTCCTCGTCCTTCTCCAATGCCTCTTTCTCTTCATTATCCACCATCTCTTCCTAATCCTTCTCTACCACCTCTTCCTCGTCTTTTTCCACAGCCTCTTCCTAATCCTTCTCGACCACCTATTCCTCGTCCTTCTCCAACTCCCTCTTTCTCGTCATTCTCGACCACCTCTTCCTAATCCTTATCTACCACCTCTTGCTCATAATTCTCCACAACCTCTTCCTCGTCATTCTCCACCACCTCTTCCTCGTCATTCTCCACCACCTCTTCCTCGTCATTCTCCATTAAATCTTCCTCATCCTTCTCCACCACCAATTCCCCGTCCTTCTCCACCACTTCTTCGTCGTCCTTTTCCATAGCTTCTTCCTAATATTTCTTCACAGCCTCTTCCTAATCCTTCTCCACCACCTATTCCTCGTCCTTCTCTACATTCTCTACCTAACCCTTCTCCACCACCTATTCCTCGTCCTTCTCCACAGCCTCTTTCTCGTCATTCTCCACCACCTCTTCCGAATCCTTCTCTACCACCTCTTCCTCGTCTTTTTCGACAGCCTCTTTCTAATCCTTCTCTACCACCTATTCCTCGTCCTTCTCCAATGCCTCTTTCTCTTCATTCTCCACCACCTCTTCCTAATCCTTCTCTACCACCTCTTCCTCGTCTTTTTCCACAGCCTCTTCCTAATCCTTCTCGACCACCTATTCCTCGTCCTTCTCCAACTCCCTCTTTCTCGTCATTCTCGACCACCTCTTCCTAATCCTTATCTACCACCTCTTGCTCATAATTCTCCACAACCTCTTCCTCGTCATTCTCCACCACCTCTTCCTCGTCATTCTCCATTAAATCTTCCTCATCCTTCTCCACCACCAATTCCTCGTCCTTCTCCACCACTTCTTCGTCGTCCTTTTCTATAGCTTCTTCCTAATATTTCTTCACAGCCTCTTCCTAATCCTTCTCCACCACCTATTCCTCGTCCTTCTCTACATTCTCTTCCTAACCCTTCTCCACCACCTATTCCTCGTCCTTCTCCACCACCTCTTCCTCGTCATTCTCCATTAAATCTTCCTCATCCTTCTCCACCACCAATTCCCCGTCCTTCTCCACCACTTCTTCGTCGTCCTTTTTCATAGCTTCTTCCTAATATTTCTTCACAGCCTCTTCCTAATCCTTCTCCACCACCTATTCCTCGTCCTTCTCTACATTCTCTACCTAACCCTTCTCCACCACCTATTCCTCGTCCTTCTCCACAGCCTCTTTCTCGTCATTCTCCACCACCTCTTCCTAATCCTTCTCTACCACCTCTTCCTCGTCTTTTTCGACAGCCTCTTCCTAATCCTTCTCTACCACCTATTCCTCGTCCTTCTCCAATGCCTCTTTCTCTTCATTCTCCACCACCTCTTCCTAATCCTTCTCTACCACCTCTTCCTCGTCTTTTTCCACAGCCTCTTCCTAATCCTTCTCGACCACCTATTCCGCGTCCTTCTCCAACTCCCTCTTTCTCGTAATTCTCGACCACCTCTTCCTAATCCTTATCTACCACCTCTTGCTCGTAATTCTCAACCCCCTCTTCCTCGTCATTCTCCTCAACCCCTTCCTCGTCATTCTCCACCACCTCTTCCTCGTCATTCTCCATTAAATCTTCCTCATCCTTCTCCACCAACAATTCCCCGTCCTTCTCCACCACTTCTTCGTCGTCCTTTTCCATAGCTTCTTCCTAATATTTCTTCACAGCCTCTTCCTAATCCTTCTCCACCACCTATTCCTCGTCCTTCTCTACATTCTCTACCTAACCCTTCTCCACCACCTATTCCTCGTCCTTCTCAACAGCCTCTTTCTCGTCATTCTCCACCACCTCTTCCTAATCCTTCTCTACCACCTCTTCCTCGTCTTTTTCGACAGCCTCTTCCTAATCCTTCTCTACCACCTATTCCTCGTCCTTCTCCAATGCCTCTTTCTCTTCATTCTCCACCACCTCTTCCTAATCCATCTCTACCACCTCTTCCTCGTCTTTTTCCACAGCCTCTTCCTAATCCTTCTCGACCACCTATTCCTCGTCCTTCTCCAACTCCCTCTTTCTCTTCATTCTCCACCACCTCTTCCTAATCCTTCTCTACCACCTCTTCCTCGTCTTTTTCCACAGCCTCTTCCTAATCCTTCTCGACCACCTATTCCGCGTCCTTCTCCAACTCCCTCTTTCTCGTAATTCTCGACCACCTCTTCCTAATCCTTATCTACCACCTCTTGCTCGTAATTCTCCACCCCCTCTTCCTCGTCATTCTCCTCAACCCCTTCCTCGTCATTCTCCACCACCTCTTCCTCGTCATTCTCCATTAAATCTTCCTCATCCTTCTCCACCACCAATTCCCCGTCCTTCTCCACCACTTCTTCGTCGTCCTTTTCCATAGCTTCTTCCTAATATTTCTTCACAGCCTCTTCCTAATCCTTCTCCACCACCTATTCCTCGTCCTTCTCTACATTCTCTACCTAACCCTTCTCCACCACCTATTCCTCGTCCTTCTCCACAGCCTCTTTCTCGTCATTCTCCACCACCTCTTCCTAATCCTTCTCTACCACCTCTTCCTCGTCTTTTTCGACAGCCTCTTCCTAATCCTTCTCTACCACCTATTCCTCGTCCTTCTCCAATGCCTCTTTCTCTTCATTCTCCACCACCTCTTCCTAATCCTTCTCTACCACCTCTTCCTCGTCTTTTTCCACAGCCCCTTCCTAATCCTTCTCGACCACCTATTCCTCGTCCTTCTCCAACTCCCTCTTTCTCTTCATTCTCCACCACCTCTTCCTAATCCTTCTCTACCACCTCTTCCTCGTCTTTTTCCACAGCCTCTTCCTAATCCTTCTCGACCACCTATTCCGCGTCCTTCTCCAACTCCCTCTTTCTCGTAATTCTCGACCACCTCTTCCTAATCCTTATCTACCACCTCTTGCTCGTAATTCTCCACCCCCTCTTCCTCGTCATTCTCCACCACCTCTTCCTCGTCATTCTCCATTAAATCTTCCTCATCCATCTCCACCATCAATTCCCCGTCCTTCTCCACCACTTCTTCGTCGTCCTTTTCCATAGCTTCTTCTTAATATTTCTTCACAGCCTCTTCCTAATCCTTCTCCACCACCTATTCCTCGTCCTTCTCTACATTCTCTTCCTAACCCTTCTCCACCACCTATTCCTCGTCCTTCTCCACCACCTCTTCCTCGTCATTCTCCATTAAATCTTCCTCATCCTTCTCCACCACCAATTCCCCGTCCTTCTCCACCACTTCTTCGTCGTCCTTTTTCATAGCTTCTTCCTAATATTTCTTCACAGCCTCTTCCTAATCCTTCTCCACCACCTATTCCTCGTCCTTCTCCACAGCCTCTTTCTCGTCATTCTCCACCACCTCTTCCTAATCCTTCTCTACCACCTCTTCCTCGTCTTTTTCGACAGCCTCTTCCTAATCCTTCTCTACCACCTATTCCTCGTCCTTCTCCAATGCCTCTTTCTCTTCATTCTCCACCACCTCTTCCTAATCCTTCTCTACCACCTCTTCCTCGTCTTTTTCCACAGCCTCTTCCTAATCCTTCTCGACCACCTATTCCGCGTCCTTCTCCAACTCCCTCTTTCTCGTAATTCTCGACCACCTCTTCCTAATCCTTATCTACCACCTCTTGCTCGTAATTCTCCACCACCTCTTCCTCGTCATTCTCCTCAACCCCTTCCTCGTCATTCTCCACCACCTCTTCCTCGTCATTCTCCATTAAATCTTCCTCATCCTTCTCCACCACCAATTCCCCGTCCTTCTCCACCACTTCTTCGTCGTCCTTTTCCATAGCTTCTTCCTAATATTTCTTCACAGCCTCTTCCTAATCCTTCTCCACCACCTATTCCTCGTCCTTCTCTACATTCTCTACCTAACCCTTCTCCACCACCTATTCCTCGTCCTTCTCCACAGCCTCTTTCTCGTCATTCTCCACCACCTCTTCCGAATCCTTCTCTACCACCTCTTCCTCGTCTTTTTCGACAGCCTCTTTCTAATCCTTCTCTACCACCTATTCCTCGTCCTTCTCCAATGCCTCTTTCTCTTCATTCTCCACCACCTCTTCCTAATCCTTCTCTACCACCTCTTCCTCGTCTTTTTCCACAGCCTCTTCCTAATCCTTCTCGACCACCTATTCCTCGTCCTTCTCCAACTCCCTCTTTCTCTTCATTCTCCACCACCTCTTCCTAATCCTTCTCTACCACCTCTTCCTCGTCTTTTTCCACAGCCTCTTCCTAATCCTTCTCGACCACCTATTCCGTTTCCTTCTCCAACTCCCTCTTTCTCGTAATTCTCGACCACCTCTTCCTAATCCTTATCTACCACCTCTTGCTCGTAATTCTCAACCCCCTCTTCCTCGTCATTCTCCTCAACCCCTTCCTCGTCATTCTCCACCACCTCTTCCTCGTCATTCTCCATTAAATCTTCCTCATCCTTCTCCACCACCAATTCCCCGTCCTTCTCCACCACTTCTTCGTCGTCCTTTTCCATAGCTTCTTCCTAATATTTCTTCACAGCCTCTTCCTAATCCTTCTCCACCACCTATTCCTCGTCCTTCTCTACATTCTCTACCTAACCCTTCTCCACCACCTATTCCTCGTCCTTCTCCACAGCCTCTTTCTCGTCATTCTCCACCACCTCTTCCGAATCCTTCTCTACCACCTCTTCCTCGTCTTTTTCGACAGCCTCTTTCTAATCCTTCTCTACCACCTATTCCTCGTCCTTCTCCAATGCCTCTTTCTCTTCATTCTCCACCACCTCTTCCTAATCCTTCTCTACCACCTCTTCCTCGTCTTTTTCCACAGCCTCTTCCTAATCCTTCTCGACCACCTATTCCTCGTCCTTCTCCAACTCCCTCTTTCTCGTCATTCTCGACCACCTCTTCCTAATCCTTATCTACCACCTCTTGCTCGTAATTCTCCACCACCTCTTCCTCGTCATTCTCCATCACCTCTTCCTCGTCATTCTCCACATTATCTACCTAACCCTTATCCACCACCTATTCCTCGTCCTTCTCCACAGCCTCTTGCTCGTCATTCTCCATCACCTCTTCCTCGTCATTCTCTACCATCATCTACCTAACCCTTATCCACCACCTCTTCGTCGTCCTTCTCCACAGCTTCTTCCTAATATTTCTTCACAGCCTCTTCCTAATCCTTCTCCACCACCTATTCCTCGTCCTTCTCGACATTCTCTTCCTAACCCTTCTCCACCACCTATTCCTCGTCCTTCTCAACCAACTCTTTCTCGTCCTTCTCCACCACCTCTTCCTCGTCATTCTCCATTACAACTTCCTAATCCTTCTCTACCACCTCTTGCTAATCATTCTCCACCACCTCTTCCTCGTCATTCTCCACCACCTCTTCCTCGTCATTCTCCATTAAATCTTCCTCATCCTTCTCCACCACCAATTCCCCGTCCTTCTCCACCACTTCTTCGTCGTCCTTTTCCATAGCTTCTTCCTAATATTTCTTCACAGCCTCTTCCTAATCCTTCTCCACCACCTATTCCTCGTCCTTCTCTACATTCTCTACCTAACCCTTCTCCACCACCTATTCCTCGTCCTTCTCCACAGCCTCTTTCTCGTCATTCTCAACCACCTCTTCCTAATCCTTCTCTACCACCTCTTCCTCGTCTTTTTCGACAGCCTCTTCCTAATCCTTCTCTACCACCTATTCCTCGTCCTTCTCTAATGCCTCTTTCTCTTCATTCTCCACCACCTCTTCCTAATCCTTCTCTACCACCTCTTCCTCGTCTTTTTCCACAGCCTCTTCCTAATCCTTCTCGACCACCTATTCCTCGTCCTTCTCCAACTCCCTCTTTCTCGTCATTCTCGACCACCTCTTCCTTATCCTTATCTACCACCTCTTGCTCGTAATTCTCATTCACCTCTTTCTCGTCATTCTCCACCACCTCTTCCTCGTCATTCTCCACCACTTCTTCCTCGTCATTCTCCATTAAAACTTCCTCATCCTTCTCCACCACCAATTCCCCGTCCTTCTCCACCACTTCTTCGTCGTCCTTCTCCACAGCTTCTTCCTAATATTTCTTCACAGCCTCTTCCTAATCCTTCTCCACCACCTATTCCTCGTCCTTCTCGTCATTCTCTACCTAACCCTTCTCCACCACCTATTCCTCGTCTTTCTCCACCAGCCTCTTCCTAATCCTTCTCTAACCACCTCTTGCTCGTCATTCTCCACCACCTCTTCCTCGTCATTCTCCACCACCTCTTCCTCGTCATTCTCCATTAAAACTTCCTCATCCTTCTCCACCACCAATTCCCCGTCCTTCTCCACCACTTCTTCGTCGTCCTTCTCCACAGCTTCTTCCTTATATTTCTTCACAGCCTC
>JAPUBX010002498.1:0-12526 GCA_028672205.1 Proteocephalus fallax
GATTGCGTAGCTTCCAGTTTCCTGCCTGACGTCTCGGTGAACAAGGATTCCTTGGTCTTGATTGCGTAGCTTCCAGTTTCCTGCCTGACGTCTCGGTGAACAAGGATTCCTTGGTCTTGATTGCGTAGCTTCCAGTTTCCTGCCTGACATCTCGGTGAACAAGGATTCCTTGGTCTTGATTGCGTAGCTTCCAGTTTCCTGCCTGACATCTCGGTGAACAAGGATTCCTTGGTCTTGATTGCGTAGCTTCCAGTTTCCTGCCTGACGTCTCGGTGAACAAGGATTCCTTGGTCTTGATTGCGTAGCTTCCAGTTTCCTGCCTGACGTCTCGGTGAACAAGGATTCCTTGGTCTTGATTGCGTAGCTTCCAGTTTCCTGCCTGACGTCTCGGTGAACAAGGATTCCTTGGTCTTGATTGCGTAGCTTCCAGTTTCCTGCCTGACGTCTCGGTGAACAAGGATTCCTTGGTCTTGATTGCGTAGCTTCCAGTTTCCTGCCTGACATCTCGGTGAACAAGGATTCCTTGGTCTTGATTGCGTAGCTTCCAGTTTCCTGCCTGACGTCTCGGTGAACAAGGATTCCTTGGTCTTGATTGCGTAGCTTCCAGTTTCCTGCCTGACGTCTCGGTGAACAAGGATTCCTTGGTCTTGATTGCGTAGCTTCCAGTTTCCTGCCTGACATCTCGGTGAACAAGGATTCCTTGGTCTTGATTGCGTAGCTTCCAGTTTCCTGCCTGACGTCTCGGTGAACAAGGATTCCTTGGTCTTGATTGCGTAGCTTCCAGTTTCCTGCCTGACATCTCGGTGAACAAGGATTCCTTGGTCTTGATTGCGTAGCTTCCAGTTTCCTGCCTGACGTCTCGGTGAACAAGGATTCCTTGGTCTTGATTGCGTAGCTTCCAGTTTCCTGCCTGACGTCTCGGTGAACAAGGATTCCTTGGTCTTGATTGCGTAGCTTCCAGTTTCCTGCCTGACGTCTCGGTGAACAAGGATTCCTTGGTCTTGATTGCGTAGCTTCCAGTTTCCTGCCTGACGTCTCGGTGAACAAGGATTCCTTGGTCTTGATTGCGTAGCTTCCAGTTTCCTGCCTGACGTCTCGGTGAACAAGGATTCCTTGGTCTTGATTGCGTAGCTTCCAGTTTCCTGCCTGACGTCTCGGTGAACAAGGATTCCTTGGTCTTGATTGCGTAGCTTCCAGTTTCCTGCCTGACGTCTCGGTGAACAAGGATTCCTTGGTCTTGATTGCGTAGCTTCCAGTTTCCTGCCTGACATCTCGGTGAACAAGGATTCCTTGGTCTTGATTGCGTAGCTTCCAGTTTCCTGCCTGACGTCTCGGTGAACAAGGATTCCTTGGTCTTGATTGCGTAGCTTCCAGTTTCCTGCCTGACGTCTCGGTGAACAAGGATTCCTTGGTCTTGATTGCGTAGCTTCCAGTTTCCTGCCTGACGTCTCGGTGAACAAGGATTCCTTGGTCTTGATTGCGTAGCTTCCAGTTTCCTGCCTGACGTCTCGGTGAACAAGGATTCCTTGGTCTTGATTGCGTAGCTTCCAGTTTCCTGCCTGACGTCTCGGTGAACAAGGATTCCTTGGTCTTGATTGCGTAGCTTCCAGTTTCCTGCCTGACGTCTCGGTGAACAAGGATTCCTTGGTCTTGATTGCGTAGCTTCCAGTTTCCTGCCTGACGTCTCGGTGAACAAGGATTCCTTGGTCTTGATTGCGTAGCTTCCAGTTTCCTGCCTGACGTCTCGGTGAACAAGGATTCCTTGGTCTTGATTGCGTAGCTTCCAGTTTCCTGCCTGACATCTCGGTGAACAAGGATTCCTTGGTCTTGATTGCGTAGCTTCCAGTTTCCTGCCTGACGTCTCGGTGAACAAGGATTCCTTGGTCTTGATTGCGTAGCTTCCAGTTTCCTGCCTGACGTCTCGGTGAACAAGGATTCCTTGGTCTTGATTGCGTAGCTTCCAGTTTCCTGCCTGACGTCTCGGTGAACAAGGATTCCTTGGTCTTGATTGCGTAGCTTCCAGTTTCCTGCCTGACGTCTCGGTGAACAAGGATTCCTTGGTCTTGATTGCGTAGCTTCCAGTTTCCTGCCTGACATCTCGGTGAACAAGGATTCCTTGGTCTTGATTGCGTAGCTTCCAGTTTCCTGCCTGACGTCTCGGTGAACAAGGATTCCTTGGTCTTGATTGCGTAGCTTCCAGTTTCCTGCCTGACGTCTCGGTGAACAAGGATTCCTTGGTCTTGATTGCGTAGCTTCCAGTTTCCTGCCTGACATCTCGGTGAACAAGGATTCCTTGGTCTTGATTGCGTAGCTTCCAGTTTCCTGCCTGACGTCTCGGTGAACAAGGATTCCTTGGTCTTGATTGCGTAGCTTCCAGTTTCCTGCCTGACGTCTCGGTGAACAAGGATTCCTTGGTCTTGATTGCGTAGCTTCCAGTTTCCTGCCTGACGTCTCGGTGAACAAGGATTCCTTGGTCTTGATTGCGTAGCTTCCAGTTTCCTGCCTGACGTCTCGGTGAACAAGGATTCCTTGGTCTTGATTGCGTAGCTTCCAGTTTCCTGCCTGACGTCTCGGTGAACAAGGATTCCTTGGTCTTGATTGCGTAGCTTCCAGTTTCCTGCCTGACGTCTCGGTGAACAAGGATTCCTTGGTCTTGATTGCGTAGCTTCCAGTTTCCTGCCTGACGTCTCGGTGAACAAGGATTCCTTGGTCTTGATTGCGTAGCTTCCAGTTTCCTGCCTGACATCTCGGTGAACAAGGATTCCTTGGTCTTGATTGCGTAGCTTCCAGTTTCCTGCCTGACGTCTCGGTGAACAAGGATTCCTTGGTCTTGATTGCGTAGCTTCCAGTTTCCTGCCTGACATCTCGGTGAACAAGGATTCCTTGGTCTTGATTGCGTAGCTTCCAGTTTCCTGCCTGACGTCTCGGTGAACAAGGATTCCTTGGTCTTGATTGCGTAGCTTCCAGTTTCCTGCCTGACGTCTCGGTGAACAAGGATTCCTTGGTCTTGATTGCGTAGCTTCCAGTTTCCTGCCTGACGTCTCGGTGAACAAGGATTCCTTGGTCTTGATTGCGTAGCTTCCAGTTTCCTGCCTGACGTCTCGGTGAACAAGGATTCCTTGGTCTTGATTGCGTAGCTTCCAGTTTCCTGCCTGACGTCTCGGTGAACAAGGATTCCTTGGTCTTGATTGCGTAGCTTCCAGTTTCCTGCCTGACATCTCGGTGAACAAGGATTCCTTGGTCTTGATTGCGTAGCTTCCAGTTTCCTGCCTGACATCTCGGTGAACAAGGATTCCTTGGTCTTGATTGCGTAGCTTCCAGTTTCCTGCCTGACGTCTCGGTGAACAAGGATTCCTTGGTCTTGATTGCGTAGCTTCCAGTTTCCTGCCTGACGTCTCGGTGAACAAGGATTCCTTGGTCTTGATTGCGTAGCTTCCAGTTTCCTGCCTGACGTCTCGGTGAACAAGGATTCCTTGGTCTTGATTGCGTAGCTTCCAGTTTCCTGCCTGACGTCTCGGTGAACAAGGATTCCTTGGTCTTGATTGCGTAGCTTCCAGTTTCCTGCCTGACATCTCGGTGAACAAGGATTCCTTGGTCTTGATTGCGTAGCTTCCAGTTTCCTGCCTGACGTCTCGGTGAACAAGGATTCCTTGGTCTTGATTGCGTAGCTTCCAGTTTCCTGCCTGACATCTCGGTGAACAAGGATTCCTTGGTCTTGATTGCGTAGCTTCCAGTTTCCTGCCTGACATCTCGGTGAACAAGGATTCCTTGGTCTTGATTGCGTAGCTTCCAGTTTCCTGCCTGACATCTCGGTGAACAAGGATTCCTTGGTCTTGATTGCGTAGCTTCCAGTTTCCTGCCTGACATCTCGGTGAACAAGGATTCCTTGGTCTTGATTGCGTAGCTTCCAGTTTCCTGCCTGACGTCTCGGTGAACAAGGATTCCTTGGTCTTGATTGCGTAGCTTCCAGTTTCCTGCCTGACGTCTCGGTGAACAAGGATTCCTTGGTCTTGATTGCGTAGCTTCCAGTTTCCTGCCTGACGTCTCGGTGAACAAGGATTCCTTGGTCTTGATTGCGTAGCTTCCAGTTTCCTGCCTGACGTCTCGGTGAACAAGGATTCCTTGGTCTTGATTGCGTAGCTTCCAGTTTCCTGCCTGACATCTCGGTGAACAAGGATTCCTTGGTCTTGATTGCGTAGCTTCCAGTTTCCTGCCTGACGTCTCGGTGAACAAGGATTCCTTGGTCTTGATTGCGTAGCTTCCAGTTTCCTGCCTGACGTCTCGGTGAACAAGGATTCCTTGGTCTTGATTGCGTAGCTTCCAGTTTCCTGCCTGACATCTCGGTGAACAAGGATTCCTTGGTCTTGATTGCGTAGCTTCCAGTTTCCTGCCTGACGTCTCGGTGAACAAGGATTCCTTGGTCTTGATTGCGTAGCTTCCAGTTTCCTGCCTGACGTCTCGGTGAACAAGGATTCCTTGGTCTTGATTGCGTAGCTTCCAGTTTCCTGCCTGACGTCTCGGTGAACAAGGATTCCTTGGTCTTGATTGCGTAGCTTCCAGTTTCCTGCCTGACGTCTCGGTGAACAAGGATTCCTTGGTCTTGATTGCGTAGCTTCCAGTTTCCTGCCTGACGTCTCGGTGAACAAGGATTCCTTGGTCTTGATTGCGTAGCTTCCAGTTTCCTGCCTGACATCTCGGTGAACAAGGATTCCTTGGTCTTGATTGCGTAGCTTCCAGTTTCCTGCCTGACGTCTCGGTGAACAAGGATTCCTTGGTCTTGATTGCGTAGCTTCCAGTTTCCTGCCTGACGTCTCGGTGAACAAGGATTCCTTGGTCTTGATTGCGTAGCTTCCAGTTTCCTGCCTGACATCTCGGTGAACAAGGATTCCTTGGTCTTGATTGCGTAGCTTCCAGTTTCCTGCCTGACGTCTCGGTGAACAAGGATTCCTTGGTCTTGATTGCGTAGCTTCCAGTTTCCTGCCTGACGTCTCGGTGAACAAGGATTCCTTGGTCTTGATTGCGTAGCTTCCAGTTTCCTGCCTGACGTCTCGGTGAACAAGGATTCCTTGGTCTTGATTGCGTAGCTTCCAGTTTCCTGCCTGACGTCTCGGTGAACAAGGATTCCTTGGTCTTGATTGCGTAGCTTCCAGTTTCCTGCCTGACATCTCGGTGAACAAGGATTCCTTGGTCTTGATTGCGTAGCTTCCAGTTTCCTGCCTGACATCTCGGTGAACAAGGATTCCTTGGTCTTGATTGCGTAGCTTCCAGTTTCCTGCCTGACGTCTCGGTGAACAAGGATTCCTTGGTCTTGATTGCGTAGCTTCCAGTTTCCTGCCTGACATCTCGGTGAACAAGGATTCCTTGGTCTTGATTGCGTAGCTTCCAGTTTCCTGCCTGACATCTCGGTGAACAAGGATTCCTTGGTCTTGATTGCGTAGCTTCCAGTTTCCTGCCTGACGTCTCGGTGAACAAGGATTCCTTGGTCTTGATTGCGTAGCTTCCAGTTTCCTGCCTGACGTCTCGGTGAACAAGGATTCCTTGGTCTTGATTGCGTAGCTTCCAGTTTCCTGCCTGACGTCTCGGTGAACAAGGATTCCTTGGTCTTGATTGCGTAGCTTCCAGTTTCCTGCCTGACGTCTCGGTGAACAAGGATTCCTTGGTCTTGATTGCGTAGCTTCCAGTTTCCTGCCTGACGTCTCGGTGAACAAGGATTCCTTGGTCTTGATTGCGTAGCTTCCAGTTTCCTGCCTGACGTCTCGGTGAACAAGGATTCCTTGGTCTTGATTGCGTAGCTTCCAGTTTCCTGCCTGACGTCTCGGTGAACAAGGATTCCTTGGTCTTGATTGCGTAGCTTCCAGTTTCCTGCCTGACATCTCGGTGAACAAGGATTCCTTGGTCTTGATTGCGTAGCTTCCAGTTTCCTGCCTGACGTCTCGGTGAACAAGGATTCCTTGGTCTTGATTGCGTAGCTTCCAGTTTCCTGCCTGACGTCTCGGTGAACAAGGATTCCTTGGTCTTGATTGCGTAGCTTCCAGTTTCCTGCCTGACGTCTCGGTGAACAAGGATTCCTTGGTCTTGATTGCGTAGCTTCCAGTTTCCTGCCTGACGTCTCGGTGAACAAGGATTCCTTGGTCTTGATTGCGTAGCTTCCAGTTTCCTGCCTGACGTCTCGGTGAACAAGGATTCCTTGGTCTTGATTGCGTAGCTTCCAGTTTCCTGCCTGACGTCTCGGTGAACAAGGATTCCTTGGTCTTGATTGCGTAGCTTCCAGTTTCCTGCCTGACGTCTCGGTGAACAAGGATTCCTTGGTCTTGATTGCGTAGCTTCCAGTTTCCTGCCTGACATCTCGGTGAACAAGGATTCCTTGGTCTTGATTGCGTAGCTTCCAGTTTCCTGCCTGACGTCTCGGTGAACAAGGATTCCTTGGTCTTGATTGCGTAGCTTCCAGTTTCCTGCCTGACGTCTCGGTGAACAAGGATTCCTTGGTCTTGATTGCGTAGCTTCCAGTTTCCTGCCTGACGTCTCGGTGAACAAGGATTCCTTGGTCTTGATTGCGTAGCTTCCAGTTTCCTGCCTGACGTCTCGGTGAACAAGGATTCCTTGGTCTTGATTGCGTAGCTTCCAGTTTCCTGCCTGACGTCTCGGTGAACAAGGATTCCTTGGTCTTGATTGCGTAGCTTCCAGTTTCCTGCCTGACGTCTCGGTGAACAAGGATTCCTTGGTCTTGATTGCGTAGCTTCCAGTTTCCTGCCTGACGTCTCGGTGAACAAGGATTCCTTGGTCTTGATTGCGTAGCTTCCAGTTTCCTGCCTGACATCTCGGTGAACAAGGATTCCTTGGTCTTGATTGCGTAGCTTCCAGTTTCCTGCCTGACATCTCGGTGAACAAGGATTCCTTGGTCTTGATTGCGTAGCTTCCAGTTTCCTGCCTGACGTCTCGGTGAACAAGGATTCCTTGGTCTTGATTGCGTAGCTTCCAGTTTCCTGCCTGACGTCTCGGTGAACAAGGATTCCTTGGTCTTGATTGCGTAGCTTCCAGTTTCCTGCCTGACATCTCGGTGAACAAGGATTCCTTGGTCTTGATTGCGTAGCTTCCAGTTTCCTGCCTGACATCTCGGTGAACAAGGATTCCTTGGTCCTGATTGTGTAGCTTCTTGTTTCCTGCCTGACATCTATCAAAGCCTCCAGTCAGATTGAAACAAGTTCTAAATTATTTTCCTCATCGATCGATCGTGTAGGTTGGAATGCCCACATTTTAGAATTCTGTATGAATTGGCTGTTAAATTATGGTAGAAAATGAGTATTTTGTCAATAAAGAAATGTTAACGCAATACTTTGTTTGTAATGACAGAGATCAACTGTTTGCTGTAGGTCTTTACAAGGTTTTCGCAGTATTTTGATCTCATCGACGTCTTCTGGATCTCTTTCATTATTTGGCAAAACCAATCAAATGCTCTTCCAGCAATTGTTTTATAAATACCTTTCTCTAGAACCCAATAAATGACGTCTTAAATGAATATTTTCATCATCATAGAAGATAGGTCTTGCTGAATACTAAACTGTTTCGTTTACCTTTTCGAGTGACTCTGGAAGCAAGGTGCTTGGTTTAAAGAGGTTTCTGGATAAATGGCGTCGATACGATTTTTATGCGGCAATTGATTAACCCATCGTCTCATACGGTCTATGATACATCCTTCAGTTTAAGGATAAATACATAAGACTCTTTGATCAGCATTCCTTTTCGTGCACAATACCAGTTGCGCCTTTCAAAATTCGCGTTTGCTTGATGGCCTCTATTCAGGTCTGCCTGTGTCAATGGCCTCGAACAATTAAAAGGTTTTAATATTTAATTCACCCAAGAACATCCGCAATTAGCACATTCCCCAGGTGCCTGCGTGTTGAGTTGTAATTCGAATTGGTGAAACAGTAACTCGGGCTAGGTTTTCGTATTTTTTGATTAAAAGGGTTCATTGGCAAACTGGGTTGACCTCATTGTCTTAATGAACCGATTAAAATGATTATCATTAACCCGTCGGCTGTCGTGGACTATGAGACCGTTGGTAAAACGTTTTTGAGTGAACTCTCGGAAGGGGGAACTGGAGTTGCTCCTCCTCGTCTTAAAATTACCTTAAATTTCATTATTTCCGACTGGCTTTGTTCTGTGCGCACATTGGATACAATCCAATTATTATGATTTACATCCTTTTTCCATCCCAGGTGGAGAACAGAAAAAATTACCATTTCCCGAAGTTTTAATTTACCACGAGAAGAGAATGAGGCAAACAACTGACAGGAAAATATGCAATTCAAAATTAGGGGAGTCAGATGTCTTGGGAAGAATTGACGGATCAGCGGTGGATGCCGTAGAGGTCGTGGAAAGAAGTGAAGGATCAGCGGTGGATGCCATAGAGGTCGTGGAACGAATTGACGGATCAGCGGTGGATGCCATAGAGGTCGTGGAACGAATTGACGGATCAGCGGTGGATGCCATAGAGGTCGTGGAAAGAAGTGTCGAATCAGCGGTGGATGCCGTAGAGGTCGTTGCAAGAATTGACGTATCAGCGGTGGATGCCGGTGTGTTCAGTGAAATAAAATGTATCTTTGGGCTATCTTGTTGCGGACTTGATTGCACCCGGATAAACGAAAGCGTATCATCTTTACCTGAGCCGTCATTGAAAACCACGGTCATATTCCTCGCGGCGCTATTTCCTCGAATTTCGACAATATTCTCATTGTTTTTAGCTGTAAATTTTAAAAAAAACTGGCGATGGCTTCTCGTGCACATAGGCGATATTCTTATTCTATCAGAATGCCGATTTCATCAAAACGGTAAACAAAATCCCGAAAATCAGACAAAATGCTTACGCATGATTAGCCCATTAGGGTCGTAATTTGTGCTCTAAATAGAAGAAGTGTGGTCAGATTAACGAGTGAACTATTTATCGCTGCTAACACAACTCACATTTATTTTTTCAGGGAATACTAGGTAAAAGTCCACTTCATCTCGACCAAGATTTCCAATTTTAAACACATCATTCGTTTCCACTGAACATCATAAAAGTAAGCGAAAAACGTTGAGTTCACAATAACCGCTACGCACGAAAATTGAGCAAATATTCACGAACCAATGTCGTTTGTTTGATTGCCTTCGTAGAATTCGAAACGCTTTACTGTTCCGGATTCCAAAACAATTGTTGCATTTTGCGTGGCATTCACTATTTTCATTTTTCCAAAAACGTTGACTTTATTTTCCGCTAAAATAAAGGAAATCAGTAGAGTTGAACGGGCAATTTCACTGCTGCCGATCAAAGATTAGATTCTGGAAATTTCTCCGCCCCATATTTTTCCATTTCTCTATTGCGATACCTTCCTATACAACAGCAGCCGCCACTTTTCCAATGTAACATACCCAGATGCCCAAGCATTACTTACGTCTGATACGAGTTGCGCAGAATTCATCGCTATCAAGGCAGGGGATTCCGTCTTTCGTGGTGATGGTTGGATCTGATGAATTAACCTGGAAAACGTAAAGTAGGCATCAGACCAAACACCGAACGTGAGCCTTTACATTTAATTTCAGCTGAAACCTTCACTTTATGCCCATCAGAACATCTTACTTACGCGAAAATCCCAGATTTTTGGAAAAGATAAGACGTAACGAAAAGGTTTGTTTTGTTCAACTCTGATATTTTTTGAAGCCGACAATCCGGAAAGACACGCTGAAAAGCGACAAGAAAAGAACAGCCAATCAAATTGTGACGCCATATCGGATGAACACAACGAGTTACCAAAGGATACGAAAGTAGAGTTGAT
This sequence comes from Proteocephalus fallax, assembly GCA_028672205.1. Lineage (NCBI taxonomy): Eukaryota > Metazoa > Platyhelminthes > Cestoda > Proteocephalidea > Proteocephalidae > Proteocephalus > Proteocephalus fallax. The sequence goes on from JAPUBX010002498.1 coordinate 9,813, forward strand.
AAACGTACCCAAAAGAATAAACAGCATTCTGCCTTCTGTAATGTAAAGTACAGGAATGGTGTCGATATTACAAGCGGTCTCTTTTATACTGAAATGGTTTTCGTGTCTTAACCTGCATCCATGTGGGGACAATCACATTTTCCACACGTTGACCTCACAAAGGACGCCTTGGGGAGACATGCTTGGCTGCCTAACTTCTCACTCACATGGATTAATTGGCATTAAAAACCAATTATGTCGTCAGGGGACAGCCCTGCTTGATGGCAGCATTCAGATGGAATTCTTCCGATTCGTCGCCAAAAACACGAAACCTATCAAAGGACTCCAGAAGTTCCAAAAGTTCGCCAGACCTCATGGCGACTCCCTGTTGGCCGAGGCATTCATTCTGCAAAAAATGACTGCAGTGCTCAGCCCAACACATTGAACTATACTTCCCACACCATTCAAATTACCTTGGTCCGTTGGAAAATGAACTAAACAATCAAATTCACGTGGCGTTGGTTTCAAGTGTGGACAACAAACACACCCGTCGATATAGTGACAAATCCAATGGAAGTGGTCCATTGCCAATCCGATTCCAGATGCCAAGAATAAAAGATGATTTTTCGGTTCCACGGAAGTCAATAAGGTGGTGCTTTCACCAGCCGAGCGTAAATACCACAGTCATTTAATAATAATAATAATGATAGTAACCGCTTTATTTAGGCATTAACAGTATACAGAAATGAATACGTCAACGCGAATAAACGAAATAAGAACTTGATGAATTTGCACAGCGTGTAAATAAAACCCACGGCTCGCCAATTATAACAATCTCATAAAATCTTCTCACCCACATGGCAGTTTGGCACAGACAATGCCGTTGCAGATCTGCTAGCCAAATACAATCCCGGTGAATTAATCATTAACCCAGGCGGAAAAAAACCTTCAATCATGCATCCCAATGGCAGAGACAATGGCGCCGACTCAGCTGACCGGAAAAAGGAAAAGGCTGAACCGGTCGCACTCTACGTCTCTGCCAAATTACTGCTGTTAATGCATCTGTCAATGCTATATTCTAGACCCTGTAATTTAAATGGTTCTAGAGAAATATAATTTATCATTCATGGAGTTGTTAGAAGACGAAGTCTCGCTGAGGTTCTCCGTTGGTAACCTTAGATATCAGCACACCGAGGGTGATACATCGATTGATTTGTCGTCACCAGCATGACAGCTATGCCAGCGCGCTCAAACCTTTACGCAAATTAAAACTGCTAAGCGCGTTGACAAATTGCCAGAACGTAGGCACGACCTATGACACGTGGGCGTTGGTTCCAAGTGCTAAGAAGTGGCCTCCACGCGAAACCCGCCTCATGGATTGTGTCACAGCTCATGTTGGTGATCGTGCTGATTCACTAAATGGCCTGGTGTCAGTTAGCGCTAGCGAGACAGATATATATGTAATGTAAGTCTGTTCAATGTAATTAACCGCGTATCGCTTTGGATTCTCCTTGGAAATCAGCAGGCTCACATTTTAGATTTTTCTTGATTGCCGAATAATCTTTGCTGTCCCGAAAATTAAAATCCGCAGTAAGAGACACACGGCTTCTACGTAAACGATCAGGGTTTATCGCGAAACCCAAATATTCTTCCGACGTTTGGTTTTCCCCAGTGCGGCATACAATAATATCTGTCATATTGGTATCACACAGTACCCTAGCCATCTCCTTTCCCCATTAAGTTTTGAAACGTGTCTTCTAGAAAAATTTCCTTGATTTCAGATAATAACTGACAGGCGTTGTTCTGTTATGTCCCAGTGGGTATGAGATCTAGGAAAATGGGATCAGTTAATAGAAACCAGTATTCCGACAGAGGCTGTCCCCAAACGTCAGTCAACACCATGAATAAGGCGACTTAAATGGGCGAGTGACCTTTACTTAGGAAGGAAGATTGGTAGACGGAACGAAAGAGGATATAAGACGAAGAAGTTGGAACACAATTAGAGCTTTGTGCGAAAATGTGACGAGTCCTTATAACGGGTAACTACCCAACTGGTCCATAGTGTGGGAGAAGGCATGATGTCGCTGTAGGATGTGTGGAGGAGGTTGAGCGGCTGCGGTTGCGGGTTGCGGAGGATTGAGAGAAAGCGAAAGGCATCCTGTATGCGGGGAGAAAATGAGTTGCCACAAGAGGGCTGTAAACAGCATCAGATAGAACTCCGTACCATCTAAAGATAGCAAGACAAGATGGCCGCCTCCTATCGGGTCATGTCGTGCATTACAGTTCATATAATCGACAATAGCGCCAATTACAACAGTAAATACCAACGAGCCAAATACGAAAACACGATTAGGAAACAACCCTTCACCCTGTTATGCATGACCGAATCGATAACCACATAGTTTCAATTTTACAGTCATTCATCCTGTCGACTTAAACAATCACCTTCTATGAAATTTCATATTTAAAACGAGTTCACTAACTGTTTTCAAAAACCGAATTTAACGGCTGCATGCCCAGTGCGTTTTGCGTTAACAGCGTCGTGCGTGATTGGACAGAGCTGAACCGAAAACGCCGACAGAGCGCGTAGGCACGACGCCAGCGTCTGTCGCGACTTGTCTTTTCCGAATAACCGACTGAAAGTGTATCAACCTTCGTCACCAATCCTGACACGTCTATTGGCTGGCCTCGGAAACCATTGGCGATTCTCTCGGACTTGATTTTCCCAGTCCATT
>JAPUBX010002499.1:0-19533 GCA_028672205.1 Proteocephalus fallax
CTCTTGTGCTGTTCTTGAATGGGTTCGATTTTGAATCAGGAAATGGTTTTTCCATTAGATAATCGTAAGGGGCGAGGTCTGGCGAACATGGAGGATGTGGTTGAACCACTTTTCGGGGTTCGTTTTTGCTTTGTTTGCCGGGACATCATTTTGCCTCGAGCTCAAAATCGAAATTCCTTGGCGTTATCTTTAACAGTCGGTTATCATGGAGTGATAATGTGGATGCCGTCTTCGGTAAATGTCGTCGCCTCTGTTTCTTAGTTCGCCGGTTCAGAAGACTTGGTTTAAGCTCGAGCCGTATAACAAACTGTTGTCTCATGCCTGTATGATTCCCCGTAATTGTATATTGTTCCCAGTCAATTTCCCCGGCCTTAAATGTTCTGACATTTTAAACCTTCTGTAAGCTTTTTAAAATAATCTCGTTTTCTAGTGGTCTGCCTTTTCTCTCCATTCAAGAAATCATCGTTCAACGCCACTTCACTAATTGTTCACAAATTGTACAAATCGCTGCTCGTATTTAAAGTGACCTCTCCCATCCCATCTTTTCAATTTCATCAAAGTGTTAATCTCTTCGACCAATGCGTAGGCTATACCGTTTAATCACCCACAAGAACGGCGGCATATCGCAATTCGGTCATTCCTTATTTGTCCCGATTTTTTAGTATCACCAGAGCAGGTGAAACAGGAACTAAAAGTCAATGTTCATATCTAGTACTTTTTATGCTGTTTTATGCTGAAATGTTTGGTCCTCGTGACCTTAATAAAGTCAGCTTCAAACATGCTTTTCTGGTCAAGAAGGTTTGATTTTTATTTTTCAATATTTTATCAATTAACTTCGTCTGTCACATACCAAAGTCACAAAATAAGTCTTCTAAGGATTGGAATGTTTAAGTCCTCGTGACCTCAATATAAAGCGCTTTGCGTAATTATTATTGACCTCAGGTAAGATGGTTGATGTCATCGGCTCACAGATTCGACCGACGCTAATTTCAAGGGCACTGGACACAATTCCCAAGATCCTTCATGAAAATGTCATCAACCATGCTGATTAAGCCTCTATTAGGAGAGAGTTCCACAGAAGGCGGAAGGCGGCGATAAAGACCTCTGAAAAAAACTATTTTTTTATTGCCAGCTGTTTTCAGCTTTATAAGATCGGTTATCTGTTTGATTGTCGCCCGATCGTTTAACTGTTAGCAAGGACCTGGGTTCGATTCCCAGGGCAGGCCACAACGGGAATTACAGCTTCCATATTCACCCAAACAATTTATTTTTTTATTTCGTGCCATGTTTTCAATCTCAGTCTTCCCTAAATCAGTTGTCTTGGGGTAGTCAAATCCGGCTTTAGTCCAAACAATAATTCACCATGACATTTGCCTGTCTAAAGACCGCATTGTGAGTTGCCCCGACAACCCGTGTTTGTGTCCAAATGATTTCGTGCTCAACATTATTCCAAAAATGGTGACACTGACAATTTCTTTGTTGCTGTCAAAAGGGGAAAATAGTTCATTTCGTTCATGTCAGTTTAGAGCGCGTAGCATCGGGCTGTTGACAGTTGACACGAGAATCTAATTTTTGTTGTTTTGAAATATTTTTGTGGATACAAATTTACCAGCAACTTGAACCATTTTTTCCAGTAGAAAAAATCGCTCAACTGAAAAAAAAGTTTGTTAGAGGAGAAAATATAAATTTTACAGGGCTTCTTTTTTGGATAGCATCCGCTACGTTAATTATTTATTCACTATGGGAGAACACAGTTCAAGTTTCAGTACACTGCCAAGGAGATGTCGCCATGTTTCGATGTTCTGAACAGCTCATCAACAAAAATCTGATCAAGGCGATTTACCTCAGCTGTGATCATGATCGCAATTGCTATAATTTCTCGATACCTGCCTTGGCGGCAGAGCTGTTCCTTTTTTCGCCTCAATTGTTTAAGAAATTGAGATGATATGACACGGGGAGGGGGGTTAAGAGGTAGTTCCGTTGGTGGGCAGTGCACGTTTATGACTTGAATACTGAGAAGAATCGGACACGAATATGTGGTCAAGACGATTTGCGCCACACACTCTCTCCTTATGGAAGCATACGCAATTCTCTGGCATAAATACATGATCGAGTTGCATCTCATTCTTGGGGGTGATATTCGTCAATATAAACCAACGCCCGTACTTGATGGAATGGGTATTCACATGATTCCTCCATCAATGGATAACGCTAGCAGAGACATCAGCATAAACCACACATACTTTTTGGTATTGCGGATCTTTAACTCAACATCCCACGGAAGCGTCAAGGAATAAAAACAACACAGAGACTCTTATATAATAAATATGAAGAGAGCAGCCTCGATCATTTCGTATGCTTTCGTCAAGACAGAATGTGCGGCGTTAAATCGAAAAGGGGGTGTCGCGAGTTGCATCAATCTGAGCTGGTCAAAATCGAACAAAAAAAGGTTTTGCTTGCTGCTAGTGCTATTGAATGTGTTGGGGTAATGTGGCATCCAAGGTATCTTCAAAACTGAAAGTATTTGACAGTTTTTAACTTATATATCCCCCCATCTTCTACCAGAGCAGATGTATCAAAATGCTATGATTGCATAATAACTTTTATTTCTTCAATTATAGATGATTCTTTTATTTTACTGTGCGGTGATTTTAATTCTGCGCATATTAACCGTCTTCTTACATTCGGTCAAAAAGGCAAAGTCAATTTCCCTAGACGCGAAGGGAATCTTCTTTACCACATATTTGTGTCCGATTCTTCTCTGTATGTATGTCGTCAACGTGCACCTTTTGGCCAAGTCGGACCACAGCATCGTTGTTGGTCTACCAAAAATATGGCAAGGATAAAACCATCAACATCGTCCCAAACCTAAAAAAATCGTATCCGTTCTCGCTACCTCCAGAACCAGTGCAATTTATGAGATGCACTGGCCACAACCGACTTCAAAGTTTTCGAAGATTCCGACTTAGATAAAGAGATAGACAATATCAATAGTTATCTCCGGTTTTTGTACGATACGCATTGTCCACTGACGGAACTATAACTCACCCCCCGTATCATATCTTCTCCATTTCTGAAACGACTGAGGCGAAAAAGGCACGACTCTGACACCAGGGGAGTTATCGAGAAATTAAAACAATTTCGATCAGGATCACAGCTGTGGTAAATCGCCTCAATGAGATTGTTGTAGATGAGCTGTCGAAACCTCGAACACGCCTCTGGAAATATCTTAACTTGATTGACAGGAACCCGCCGCCCATATCTACCAAGTGGTGCCCTAGACCTTGATGCTCTGAACGATTGCTTTATCTTAGAATCCGCTGACCATTCCGCGGTACCTCTGGTTAGATCTCTTAATCCCAGCGCTTTCCTACCCGCTCACGAATCCTCCCAAATTCTGGCTGGGCTTAAGAGCTCAACGGCGGCTGGTCCTGACAAAGTCCCTCACGCGATCCTTAAAATTGGTCACCGCGAGATTTCTCCGATTGTACCCCAGCTCGTCAATCATTCGTTAGCAAATTAATGGAGAGATGTCGACATAACACCTATTCCGAAAACGGTCAATAGTTCTGCCGGACCTGTGAAGTATAGACCAATCGCCACCTCATCTGTCTGGTTGAAAGTGATTGAGAATCACCTACTATCTAAATTGGATGACACGCTCAAAACGGCCGATGACCCGTTTCAGTTTGATTACAAATCAAATAGAAGCAATATGGACGACGTGGCTACACTTCAACACACCCTCCAAGCTTCCCTTGAATGCCGGAGCGAAAGCCGTCAAGGGAGTTTTCTTGGACTTCTCCTCTGCTTTCAACACTATCTCACGCTCCCGCATTCTTTCTCAACTATGTGAAGATGGCGTTGAAGGATGGTTGATAAATTGGCTTCAAAACTATTTTCTAATCGACGTCAACATGTAAGAGTCGGAAATGAAGCCTCAACCTCCTTGCCAAATAACTGCGGTATACTACAAGGCGCTGTGCTATCACCGATCCTATTCAACTACTACACGTCGAGCCTTCGGATCCCCTAACGACGTGACACTTATAAAATACGCGATTGACCTTATGCCATTCATGACAAGACGAATGGTGATTCTCAATAGCTCGGGCAGGCAGTCACTGAGGTACTCGAGTGGTCTTCGGAGAATGGTCTTTTGCTGAATGCATCAAAATGCATCTATATTACATTTTCCCTGACAGCCGCTATTAACACTCCCAAAATCTTTTCACTCCATTATTTCGCTTCGAGCTCGACATCTTAATTCCTCGGCGTTATTTTTAACAGTCGGGTATCATGGAGTGATCACGTGGATGCCGTGTTTGGTAAATGCTTTGGACTCTGCTTCCTAGTTCGTCGGTTAAGGAGACTTGGCTTAAGCTCTGGCCACATCAAAACCTTATTGTATATTGTTCTCCAATAATTTTCCCCGGAAATAAATCTTCTGACTTTGTAACCCTTCATAGACTTTTTAAAATAATCTCGTTTTCTAGTGGTCTGCCTATTCTCTCTTTTCAAGAAATCATCGATCAACGCCACTTCAATAATTGTTCACTAATCGCTGCTCTTATTTTAAGTGACCCCTTCCATCCCCTCTATCACAGTTTATCTGAATGTAAATCTCTTCGACCAATGCGTAGGCTATACCGTTCAATACCCACAAGAACGGCGGCACATAATTCGGTCATTCCTTATTTGTCCTTATATTTTAGTGACACCGGACCAGTTGAAGCAGGAACTAAAAAAACAATTTTCATATCTAGTATTTTTTTAATGCTGAGAATTTTGAACATGTTTGAACTGCGTTTCTTCTCAATAGCACCGCAGGAATCTTGTAAGTGGACTGGTGTGATCAATTAACCTGAAATGAAATAAGGCGTGCTACATGGAATATAGACCCCACGGAAACTGTTAAGCATGATTTTTTGTTAAAACTGAGGATATCAGATGGATAAACGTCTTTGTCGACGCTAATTGCGATCTCTCGTCCATTGTGGTTTCTCCTCGTTCTATTTTCGGTCACTCCATCACACAGATTTATGGTCTTTGGCACTCTATCTCTGTTTTTTGATTCCCACTGTCGCCTTGCAGAGTCGGAAACGAAAGGTCTTCAACGTTTCCCAATAGGTGGATGAACTCTTCCGTACCTCTATTCATGTTTTTTTCTCAATTCAAATCTCTTCGACCAATACGAAAGGGAATACTGTTTAATGCCCAAAGACCTTGATGCTCTGAACGATGGCTTTATCTTCAAATCCGCTGACCATTCCGCGGTACCTCTGGTTGGATCTCTTAATCCCAGCGCTTTCCTGCCCGCTCACGAATCCTCTATCGCACAAAATTTTGGCTGGCCTCAAGAACTCCACCGCGGCTGGTCCCGACAGGGTCGCCCCAGCGATTCTTACAATCTGTCACCGCGAGATTTCTCCAATTGTGACCCAGCTTGTAAATCATTCGTTAGGGGAATGTTCCTTTCCTTGGGAATGGAGAGACGTCGCTATAACACCCATTCCGAAACCGGCCAATGGCTCCGCTGGACCTGTGAAGGACAGACCTATTGCAAACTCATCCGTGTGGTTAAAAGTGATTGAGAAGCACCTCCTCTCTAAATTAGATGACACGCTTAAAGCTGCAGATGACCCTTTCCAGTTTGCTTATAAATCAAATAGAAGCACTCTGGACGCCGTGGCTACGTTATCGCACATACTCCACTCTTCACTTGATGCCGGAGCGAAAGCAGTGAAGGGAGTATTCTTGGACTTCTCCTCTGCCTTCAACACAATCTCACGGTCCCGCCTCCTCTCTCACCTATGTGAAGATGGCGTTGAAGGATGGTTGATTAATTGGCTTCAAAACTATTTTTCCAATCGACGTCAACATGTCAGAGTCGGAAATGAAGCCTCAACCTCCTTGCCAAATATCTGCGGTGTACTACAAGGCGCTGTGCTATCTCCTTTCCTGTTCAACTACTACACGTCGAGCCTTCGGTCCCCTAACGACGCGACACACGCGGATGACCTGACTTTGTGCCATCCATGCAAGACACAAGGTGATTTTCAACAGCTCGGGCAGGCAGTCACTGAGGTACTTGAGTGGTCTTCCGAGAATGATCTTTTGCTGAATGCATCAAAATGCATCCATATCACATTTTCCCTGACAGCCGCTGCCGCTGCCGACACCCCCGAAATTTCTTCACTACATAACTTCGCTTCGAGCCCAAAATCGAAGTATCTCGGGGTGATTTTTAACAGTCGGTTATCGTGGAGTGATCATGTCGATGTTGTCTTTGGTAAAAGCCGCCGTCTTTGCTTCCTTGTTCGCCGATTCAGGAGACTTGGTTTGAGCTCGAGCCATATAAAAACCTTCGTCCATGCCTGTATAATTCCCCTGATTGTATATTGTTCCCCAGTAATATTCCCTGGTCTTAAATGCTCGGACTTTTTAACCCTTCATCGACTTTTTAAAATAATCTCGTTTTCTAGCGGTCTGCCTATTCTCTCTATCAAAGAAATCATCGTTGAACGCCACTTAAATAACTGCTCATTAATCGCTGCCCGAATTTTAAATGACCCCTCCCATCCCCTCTATTCCAGTTTATCCGAATGTAAATCTCTTCGACCAATGCGCCGTCCATACCGTTCAATTCCAACAAGAACGGCGGCGTATCGCAATTCGGTCATTCCCTATTTGTCCCGATTTTTAGTCTCACCAGACCAGGTTAAACAGGAACTACAAGACAATTTTCGCATCTAATATTTGTTATCCTGCCTTTTTTAATGCTGAAAGTTTTGGTCCTCGTGACCTCAATAAAGCCACTACAATTATTATTATTATTATTATTATGCGGCTTGTTCTGTTCAGAACGTCCTCTCCATCGCCGCTCACGATGGTCACCTGGCAGCCGTCTCGTTCAATGCGTCGTCGACGATGCTGGCGACCGCCTCTGAGCGAGGTACTGTACTTCGTGTCTTTTCCATTCCCGACGGAAATAAGCTCATGGATTTCAGACGTGGGTTAGCCCGCTACGTCCCCATTAAAACCTGGCTACTTACGTTCTAGTCAGTAGGCAAGGTATTTATTTACCGTGTCTGGGTTTTCTTTCTCTTCTTTCAGCTGTGCTTGCATTTGTTCGCTAAACTTCTCATCAGACGACCGCTTCCTTGTAACAGCTAGCAATACATAAACTGTCCACAGATTCAAACTGGAGGACTCATCACATGCGAGGTAAGTGTCTTCTATCCTCCGTATTGTTCTAGTACGCGTTACTACTTTCCTTAATTTCAGTAGTATATCGGGTTTTTTCCGAATCTTTTTTCGACCCTTATGCATCTCAGTAATTTAATAATCTATTCTCTGGAAGACCTGAGACTACTTTTATTAATACCAGTAGTTCATCATCCATTTATTTCATCGACCAGATCCGAGGAACGCAGCGACACCTCCTCCGGTGCATCCGCCATTGACCGCGCCCAGGGGCCTCCATCTGTCCCCTCCGCCGACCAATCGGAAGCCGGCGGTGCCACGAGCACCTGAAGCGGCAGTCTGGTCTCCTGGGTGGGTGGAGTCTTGAAGGCGGTAGCCGGCTACCTACCCCACCAGGTCTCGGAATCGATGGCTGTATCACTGTATCAATCACCCGACATCACCTTTTTTTTCTCTCTCTCTTAAGTTATGGCGGACAACAAGGCGTTGTGTGGGGGGCGGTTGTGGGCCGTTGGATTCTGTAATGGATCTCTTCCATCGCCGGAGGATCTACTTCCCACCTCCTCCCTGGCAGAATGCTCAAAATATTTACTCCCATCATTTCAATGTATAAAACAACCATTCCCTTAAACTACTTAATTAGTCGACGAGTAGCTAATTAACTCACATGGTGGTGAAGACTGCACTTTAATGGGCGCTTCAAAGGGCAGCAAAGGCTTGACGCGATCAAGAGAGGAGCCATCAACGAAGTGATGTGCGCAGATAAACAACGGCGACAACCCTGTCTGGGGGCTCCCTCAAATGCGACCAACGCGACGCTCGAACTCTCTCTTCTCCCCGAAACCAAATTGCCAGGCGGTCGATCTCACGGAAGTTAAAAGTACACTTTTATTTTTGTAAACTTGTCGCAAACCGTTTCTAAATGTAGCAGAATCTGATAGAGTTGGGCCTTCTGTTGTCTTGGCGACATGTTTCCACAGTCTACTTACGAATACGCTGCAACCCTGTCTGGCATTCAAATTAGCACATTGTTCATTCACGAACACGCACTGTTGATTGGCCGTTTATAAAGAAGCAACACGTCGAACATGGAATGGCCTGTTGACCCCAGGTTCCGCGGGTGGGGGATAAAGATAAATTATCGCCCTTCAAGGTCGAACTAGTCTTCAAGGACGCTTTCTAGAAACCCAAAGGCTCAGTGCCTCAGATCCGTCAATAACCGGGTCGTCGTAAAAAACGGCTTCGAAGCTCAGAAAGTCGACTCTACGTGCCGTTTTATGACTAGTGACGGTTTGCTTTGTGTTGGCATGAGTCCTAGTTTGAAGGGTTGGAGGGTCGGTGGGTCTGCGGTGTATGATTTGTGGGTTGTGAAACCAACGGAAGAAGAAGGGCCACTTCACCCTTGTCACTTGTCTCCCTATCGGCGCACAGAGGCGTTAAAAACTTCAAAGACCAGCATCATAATCATCAGGCATTTCCACCACCATTAAACATTCATGAGAAGCACTCCCCTCCAACACTCCGAAACCCCTTCACCGTACACGCCCATGGTCTTGTGAAAATGGTAAAATTTTATATCCATGTTTACGTCAAGAGAGTGGGTGGGGGGAGGTGTAGTTCCAGTGACAATCAACGATGCATTCAATTGGTTTACTCGATACCAGCGGCAGGTTTAAAACTCTTAAATGTCTGTGGGGGTTTGAGGAATTCTGGCGTCACTCTTTCTACGCGTTTGGGCTTACCCGAACAGGTATCGAAATGGTTTCCCGCGCGACAGATTCTAAACGATGATGTGGGGGGTGGGGGGTATGCTGGGTCCCGGTGAGGAGTCACACGCGGTTATCTCCAGTCTTCAACCGGAAACCCTTTAACTGGCTCCGAATTGCTTCGGTCACACTCCATCAAACCACTTGAAAGACAGACATATCCAGGTGCCGGTATTAGACAGAAAATTTGGATTTCTGGGTTGAGATATCCTTTCACCTCTAGGAGATAAGCGGTGACCTTGTGGATCTCAGCTGCGAATAACACGAGGCCTAAAAATGGCGTGAGGGTTAATCGAATATGAAGGAAAGTGTCACAGTCCAAACTAGAAGAATCGAGATCACTATTTTGTCCACCATTTCCAATTTTAAGACTAAATACCCTTAGGAATAGTAGTCATCGTGCCCACACACATATTTATTCGTATTTATTCGCTTCTGTTGACCAACCGCATTGAGCCCTTCTGTTGCGGCCTTGAAGGAGGACTCACTTGTAATTGGACAGCGCCAAAAGGTGTCGGGTAGCACTGGGTAAGCAATATGTTCGATATTCTCGAGATTTATTCTTTAAATGTCATTAATCACGACACTCATTAAACTGATGAATCTTCTGGCAGCAGATAGCCGCACAAACCTGGCAACTGCAATTAAAGTAGAAGGAGTCTTGGCTGTTGGGAAGCATCCTTTTGTTTTTAAACGGATTTCGCGGTTTCATGTCGTCTGACCAAATAAGCTAGTCTATTCGAATACTGAAATTTGTCTTCATGACGTCACTTTCAACAGGCGCCAAATGGCCGCGGCTTTTGTCGCGAAATGCCGCCGTTTCCGGTGTCAGCCTCAACGAGTATCGAATGAACTGTTCTCCCCACAAAAAATTTTGCCCAACACATTCATTCATCAAATACGGAATGACCGCGTTGCCATGAATAGACGTTTCGGGGGAATTAATCTGTATAGCCATCGTCGCATTAGTAGAAGTGATTTATATTGAAAAAAACAAGAATTAATGGATTTGGGGAGGTGTTAATAAGGGACCATTGAAGAGCTTTTGTAATCCACTAGATCAGTGGTCCCCAAACTGTGTCTCGCGACACACAAGTGTGTGCCCAGGTGTGTCGCGAAAGTTTTGAAAAATATTCAAAAAATCTAAGGTTTTCGAACTCCGACATTTCTTTTCTGAATTATAATTCAGTTTGTATTTAAATTCAAATAGATATCAAGTTGAGAAATGACAAATTCCATCGACTGGGATTCGCCGAAAAAAGTTTGGACGCATTTTGGCTCTCCTCGAAGCAGTTGTTTCCAGCTCTCAGTTTGAAAGCAGTCAAAATCCTTTTGCCGTTCGCGTCTTCATGGTGTTGTGAATTTGGATTTTCGGCTTTGACTGAAATCAAATCAAAAAGGAGAGCGCGACTCCTTCGAATAGACGACCAAATGCGTGTTTGTTTGTCAACATTAGAGCCCCGTTTGAATCTTATTTGCTCTCGAAAGCAAGCCCACACGTTGAAAAAAAATTTTAAACAAAATATTTTTTTGACTTAAGGTGTGTCGCGTAACTTTTCAGATATCCCAAGTGTGTCGCGAGTTAAAAAGTTTGCGGAACACTGCACTAAATAATGGTCAACTTGTCCGTTTTGTTCCTGCTTCACCTGCTCTGGTGAAACTAAAAATCTGGAAAATTCACGAATGACCGAATTGCGATATGCAGCTGTCCTTGTTAGTATTGCATAAGCATTGGTCGAACACATTTACACTTGGATGAACTTGAAAACAGGGGATGGGAAGCGTCAGTTAAAATACGGAATCAAGGAGGGACCATTTCGCCAACTGCATTTGTCTCTTAATGACCCAATGGCAGGAAAGGAATGTAAAGGGTTATCAACATATTGCCGTGGGTTTTTCAAATGCGGAAATTGTTTCAACGCAAATGCGTTTCGACTTAGAAGATGGGTTTTTCAGCAAAACCATCGTGGCGTTGATACAGTTCTTGTCCGAATTGCCACATCGACAAATCTATTGGCCTCCAAGATGACACCCAACTCCTTGCAACATGTTCGATTTCCTCCCTATCAACTTTATTTCAATTGCCAAAGTCCAAAAAAGCAGCCAGTTATTTAGTCATTGTCTCATATTAGACGGGACGCCTCGTGCCTTGGCCGGCTGCCAGACGGCCGATTGGACAGGAGTGTCAGCCAGTCAGTCGGGGAGGGGGTCGGAATGCTGCTGTCACCATGCCGACATCATCCTCGTCGTCGTCGTCATCGTCATCATCGTCATTGACACTACATAACCTCACAGCAGCTGAATCAGAGGAGGTAGGGTCGTCTTTTCAATAATTGGCATTGCTAATACGAAAATAGATTAAAAAGAAGCCTTCCAGTCGAGAGAAATGCCGTGAATTGTGGAACTGTGATGCATGGCATGGGCCAATAGGCGGCCGTCATCGTGGCGCAGAATTCTCTAGAACATTTAAAGTACGGCATCTTCATCTGGTTGCGACATGTCCGTTCCGAGCTCATAAATACATAATTTGTTATATTATTGTCTTATCTCTGGTCCATTTGGAGAGAAAGGTAATTCTCTTACTCCCTACTTACAGGATGCCTTTCACTCTCCCAACCCTTCGCAGACGCAGCAGCTCAGCCTCCCCACATCTCACACCATCCGACGAGATCCCACAGCGACATCTTCTCTTCTCCCACACCATGGAAAAGTGGGATAGTTTACCGCAGTGAGGAGCCCAAAGCTCCCAATAGATAAATTATATTATCAATCCTAACTCCAGCAACCTCCAGAGTTATTTTATTGGTTAATCTCAAGGTCATTCGTGTTTCGATTTCGGCGGATTAGATATTATTGGTTTCAACCTATCCCGAATCTTAGTGGACACTTGGGAGTTTCTCATTTATCGATTATCGACCTCTTTGAAGGGCGGGAAAGTGTAAAAAAAGTAAAAAAAATCGGCCATCTCAGTCTCGATTGTTTTTCGTTCATTTCAATGCTGAACATATTTTTAGTAAAGCCACACTTCGCTACATTGCCAGGAGGACGGCAGGATTCGGTAAAATGTTATTCAAGTTACACAAATCTGCAATCAAACTTTGTCCTACACACAACCTGGTTTCCTGCACCCTCAACACTATTGTAACCCTTGTTTAAGTGCATGCTATCAGCACAGTTTCCTTTTTAAAGATTACTGTGGTGCACAATGGCCATATTGTCTTGCTATCTTTCAATTGGTTGTGTTGACCTCTTGCTGGTCCATTAAGAGTGAGGTAACCGGATTCCTCTTGCTCCCCCAACCCTTGGTAGCCGCAATAACTCGGCCTCCCCCCAACCCCCATCTCACGTCAGCCCATGAGACCAGACAGCGACATGATTGAGGTGCCTTCCCTCCCATTGTGTTTCAATATTCCCTTCTCTTTCGTAAGCGCACTTACTCGATGCGCGCACTTTTTACCAACCTTCCTTCATAAGTCAAGGTCACGCATCCGGACTCAGACAGTCGCTTTGGAGTCCGCAGTTTTCCGATAACATCATCATCATCCTCTCATTACTGAAAGTGCGGCAGTAGACGCTCACCTGGGCTGAGATGCTGATTGGTGTGCATCAATCATATTGTTTAGAATGCAAAATGGTTCGTAACTGACCTGGGCAGAAAAGGCTTTTCTGAATGCGAGAAAACAGTCCATCCAAGTTTGTTCGATAACATGCCAGTTTTGATTGCTGAAATGCTCGATCACCGATTACGTCCAGTGTTGAATTGCTGCGCCTCAAAGTAACCAAGATTCGGTGAATGTCTCTTTGCTCTCTGTAGTTATTGTGTTATTTGTTAAAATACTGGGCAGTTAAACTCTCCACTTGATTTATAATCCCCGAAGTTCGTCATTATCATATTAATCGCCCTTATGCAGACAGACATTATGACCCTATATTGACATATTGTTTTAATCGCCCGTAGACTGTCAATGATGCCGAAATTCTGCAACGACTAACTTGGCATTCGATGGGAGGTCCTTCTGCCGACGTCAGAGAATACCTGGAAGTCGTCTTTGTGCAGTGGAGCAAGAAGCCGAAGTCATTATGTGGCCTTTTTTAGATTGTAATAAGAATGATAAATTAAAGGCGAAGATAAAGGGGGATTCTATAGACAGCGGTTGACGCGAGTGTGAAAGGTTCGATTCAATTTATGCATCATTGAGATTGAATGATTCAATAACCCAAGATCACCAGACATAAATGTGCACAAATGAGTCACACGAGAGGAATGTGAAGGCTTTTCAACATATTGAAGCGGCTTTTTGAAATGTGAAGATAATGATGTTCCATTTTACATGCGTGTTTAACTGACACGGTATATGTAGTTTAAGTAACCACCCCTATAGGCAGAAGGGGGCGTTCAATTTGATTGGATAACAATATCTGTTTGGAAAATTCAGAAATACTGGTTGGCGGTCATCATTTTGGTAGGACAGCAGTAGAAACTGGAAATGATGAACGCCCGTTAGATCAACGACCGCAGTCGACAAGTGCCTGAACGCTCTGGCGGAAAAACACGACATTGAGTTCCAAAGGCTTTTCGGAAACGCCACCTGACGCAATCTCCTGTTTGGCTGACTGTGGGTGCTGAACAGGTTCAACCGTTTGCCCAGCGGTCCACTGAGGGTTCGGTGTATCGAAGGGCGGGACGGACCCCCACCACACTGCCTCGAGTGGCTGCTGAGAGGTTTTATCCATACACCCCCCATCGTGGCTCCGCTGATGAGCAAGAAGAGCTTTCTCGCCAACCTTCGACAGTAAAACAGCATCTTCGTCCTTCTTATTCTCCTCAGTGCAAACCTTGAATGATGCATTATACGAGTGACAGGTTCGACTACGAGGACACTGATCTTCCATGGTTAAAAATCTGTGTCGATGCTTGTGTGTCAGATGATCTCCCACGACCAGTATCGATTGGATCCATCATTCATTTCGCCGTTTAAGCACCACTTCGTGATGCCACGCACCATGTGACAATGGAACCGGTTTTCGTATTCAAGCTACTTTGGATGATTTTATTGATCTGTTGATCGAACACAGTCGTCCGGGTCGTCACCGCTAATCACAATTTAGACCATCCAGAAACGCATTCCCGCTCAACAAGAACCTATTCACAAATCCCATTTACTTCTTTAACAACGAGCCACACTACCTTGGACAATGTGTGGTTTGTTTTTATGGACAAAAACATCAAAGCAAGCTCGTCGGCACCCTGTTGTGTGTGAGTATTTGTTCTGATCGAAATCTGATACGGTCTGTCACCTACCACTACTACTATTACTATTACTTCTCGAAACCATAAACATAAACACGCAACCCCTTCAACTCCTCACCCCTCCAACTCGTAGCCCACGAACCAATAAACATCGATTCAGAGTAATTAGACATCAAAGCGTCGCTGGTGTGGTTTGCCGCCCACGTCAATCAATTGGGACACTGACTGCACGCCGGGTAAGGGGGTTTATATCGACAGTAGCCAATCAGCGGCATTCAAATAGGCGGCTATCACAACATGGGTAATTGTGTGAAAAACAGAGAGTGAACTGATTTTATGATGATGACGCCTATGAAGATGATAATAATCAACAACAACTAAAATTTTGGGATCCTTCGACTACGCCGTGACTACTCCTGCTGAGACTACTCCTACTGCCACTACTTCTACTTCTACTACTAATCTTGCATCAGTTTGATAGCCTATCATGAGCTAAGATGAGCTCGGAAAAGGGGGTCAAAGGGAAACGGTGATTTTTCATGACGAAGCTCTTAGTCTGATATTCGTCCAAGTCGAAGAAACGTTTAGAACTTAAGAATGCGCGCAACCCATAATTGAGTCCGGTAAAAATTATGCAGACATGATTATAGAAGAAATTACCGACGAGCTTCCGAATATTTAAAAAGCGATTCATTGGCGGTGTGTCGGTGAGATATATATATATCAGTCAATCACAAACACTAAAGGTGCGGTTCACACGATATGTTGAGTTATTTTGCCACAATAATGCAAGTGGAAAAGAATTGTTTCAAAAACAAGTTAAAAAGAAAATAAAATAGGAAAATGTAAAGCAAAAGCATAGGCAGGCCACTAGAAAAAGAGATTGTTTTGAAAAGCTTACGATGAGTTAAAAAGTCATAGCGTTTAAGTCCAGGAAAAATAACGGTGTACAATATACAGTTAGATGAATTATATAGGCGTGGACAATGTTTGTTATGCCTCTTGAACCGGTGAACTAAATAACAGAGGCGATGAAATTTACCGAAGACGGCATCCACATGATCAATCCAAAATTAAGGATTGTTGAAAATAACGCCGATGAATTTTATATTGAATTAGAAGGCGCCATTTTTGAGTGAAGTTATTTCTGCAGCGTCAAAATCTGCTCTCAGACGGTTAGAGGTTGCTGAGTTGTCCAAGTTGTCGAAAACAACGGTGAAAAAGAAACAAACGACATCCAAAAGGGACTCACTCAAGCAAAGTTGCCTCTAACACCAAGCAATCGTGATTTAGTGGTAAGCATCCTCGCTCTGTTGGCAAGAGACCAATCAAGAGCAGCAGATCGATTGATCGATGATGCGTCAAAAACAACAAATCAGGCTGTTTGGATATCTTGAAAATGAAGAAGGTTTGTGTGAGGATTTCTGTGAAGTTTTGTACATAAGTCATCTGGATTTGTGAATCGGAACAGCTCATCTACAAAATGTGGTTTTACTTCCCACCGCGAGTGCTGCTCCAACAACAACGAGTAATTATACTACTGCTACCTCTACTGATACTACTACTACTACTACTTTTACTACCAACACAACGTCTATTGCTACAGCTTCGTCTAAAGCTGCTCCAACACCCACGAGTAATACAACTACAAAAATTAATGCAACGCAAAAAGCTTAGTACAGAACACTTGGGGGGTTTTTTCGGGTAAAAAGGATGGTTTTTCACGCAACAAACTTCGATTTTGTGTGAATCAGCAGCTCTGTGCATGAAAAACAACCTTCTTGCTAAAATGTGATGATAACCTTAGTTTTTTCTTAGAGATCAAAGCATTCGGAAGAAAAAAATGTTTCTGGTAAGAAAAAGACGCGGAAAAATAATTATGGGGGGTTAAATCGGACAAATCTCCTCTGAATCAACTTTGGTGTTGTTGTTGTCGACCAAACAAAAATCAGATATTTGCGGCCTTTTTCTACGGATTCGGGGACCTTCAATTGAAAGAAACTCACTGAAAAGGAACCTTATTAAGAACCGGCGTTAAGGAATTCAGTAGTATGTGTAGAGTGGAAGATTGAATATGCAGAAAAATCATCATTTGAAAATGAATGATGCATTACAACAGAATGGTTGAGAATGCAACAAAACCAAAGCATCAAATAAATGCCAGCAACAAGATTCA
Organism: Proteocephalus fallax; assembly: GCA_028672205.1. NCBI lineage: Eukaryota > Metazoa > Platyhelminthes > Cestoda > Proteocephalidea > Proteocephalidae > Proteocephalus > Proteocephalus fallax. The sequence goes on from JAPUBX010002499.1 coordinate 16,400, forward strand.
GTAGTATGTGTAGAGCTGAAGATTGAATAGGCAGGAGAAATGCGACAGAACAAAAGCGTCAAATAAATGCCAGCAGCAATTTGGTCGCCAAGATTTCCAGACAAACTGCTTCGAAGGATTTTTCTGTAAGACAATCTCAAAGATGAGTTCATGCCAAAAATTCATCGAATATTTTACCGTTTACGCAGGGGAAATTTACCATTGACTTTTTAAAATATATATCAGTAGATGAATGATGCTTTTCCGATTAAAATGTGTATTTAATTTGAATAAAAAAACGCCAGTTGTTCCTGTGATAAGCTTGGGACCTTTTAATTCTGACATTTTATGTCCTCTTTTTATTTATTCTATGATGCGGGAGAAGAAGGAGGTGGTAGAGACGAAGAAGGAGTAGCAGAAGAAGAAGAGGGGGCAGCAGATGGGCGGGTTCTTTGACGAGGATTTTAAAGTTTTTCCATCAAAGCGAAGACGCGATTGTCAGGGTCCCCGAGTGTCCTGTGGACCGTATTGACCCAGTTTAGGGAGATGAGTTGGCAAGTTGATGATTAAGGGGGCCTCCCCAAACTTGACTACCACCCCCACCACCGCTGCTGTTACTCCTGGTGTCACAAGGACCCAGATTCAAACACACGCAGGAACCAAGACATCAAACGAACAACACACGCGCGCACAATGTTACGAATACACTGGAAAATTGATATCTCTCTCAATGTGCGCACAATATGGCCACCAGGCGCAACACTTCAAAGAAACCGCCGCTTGCGTAGAAGCCACGCGCACACAGCCACAGTTAGTTCAGTTGCATGCAAATGCCCTTGATTGTAGAATTAGAAGGAGTTGGCGCTGGGGGTGGGGGTGTCGACTACGAGGAGATGTATTTGGTGGCAAGGAGGAATGGGGCGGTGTAGATGGAAGGGTCGAGAGGAAGACGTGGAGGTATCGGTGTAGCGGGGAGTAGATGGGGTGGAAGTTGTCTAGTGGAAGGAGCTGGAGAAGGGGAGGTTGTAATGCAGATAATTCGAAAGGACAATATAATTATGAAATGAAAACGTAGGATTAAGTGCCGAGAGATGGAGGTGAAGTAGACAACGGTTGGACAGCGTCAGTCCGAAACGGTTAAGACCAGTTACATAAATGTATTCCTGTGCTAAAATTTCGTTTCCTGTCTGGTAACGGGATCGTTATGACGGCTTGAGATTGATGCTGCGATAGCTTGAGATGACGGTGCCAGTTCGTGTATTCTCCAAATCGGAAGTGCATTAGCGGATGTCTGCCTTCCAAAATCTAGAAGAATGTACCGATTGGATGAATGCGCAGGGTAATAGTCAGACGAGATGTTAAGATGGATTGCCGCCAGGGGCCTTTGGGGGTGGAGTGTGTCTACTAAAACATTAAAGTTCACGAATTCCAGCAACAATTTAAAAATTAAACTTTAGGAATTCTCAGCAGCCTGTCTGAGGGAGAAGCATTCGTTTGATGATTTGGAGATGAAGAAAAAAAGAGGACATGTTGAAGTAGTAAGATAATGAGGAGGAGGAGGAGGGAGGAGGAGAAGAAGGAGGAGGAGAAGGAGAAGGAAGAAGGAAGAATTAGATTAGAAGATAAGGCGGAAATTTAGGATGAAGAACTGCAGATTTCGAAGTAGTAAGGCAAAGAGGAGAAGGACGTAATGGAGATGAAGCTGTAGTAAAATCAGGAGTAGGAGGAGGAGGCATAGAATGTACTCGATATGGAGAACTAGGAAGATAGGGAGTAGGATGGAGGAGAGGTTGAAGCCGCACGATGATTTTGGTAGGAGGAGGAGGTGTGGGGGAAATAAATTATGATGATGCCAAGTGTGGTTCGACGGTTTATGAGAATGAGAAAACCTTGGCCGGTTTACGAATAACCACGATTTTAAGATCTTGCATGTTTCATAATAATTGGGATAATTGAGCTAGCTTAATTCAACTGGTCAATATTTGAGTCAACTATTATTGTTCATCTTCGCGGTAAAACATTTTTCACCAAAAAAACCTTCACTCACCAAATTCTCCTCGTCTCCTTTATTTAAAACAACCAGAATCAAATTATCTTCTCCTTCTTCGTCACTGTCGTCCTCCTCCTCCTAGTCATCAACATCATCATCATCGTCATCCTATTTTCCGCATCACCTAATTGACAACGCAGCAGCTCCCAATGGGTGATGGACAGCTCGGTAAAAATAGTAACTAGATTTTGAGGTCTAGAGACCCCCACCGTTGTCCTTATTCCCCACTTGAGTTTGATGAATCATCGCAATTGGAGAAATTCCAGCCGCTTTTTAAATAAAACGGCCACAAACCCTAGATTTAAAATATTATTTACAATTCTGGGTTCCGTTTCTGCTTTATCTCGCAACCCGCGAGTTTCAACTGGACAAAATAACCAATAAGAGGTCGCCATTTTACCGTCACTCACCTTCCACGCGATGATGATCCCATACAATCGCATGGGATGAGACAACTCACTCCATTCAATCAACAGGATCACCGACTTATCGGGATCACACACAGCTTCCATCAAGACGATGTTACTCCAACTTAAACTTTGCACAATACCCAGGGGGGGGGTTTACATCGTTCTGGACATCGTGAAAAATCTTTCTCGGACGTGACGAGTCTGGTTATCCTAAAGCCCCCGTGTTGTTGAACGACTCTGTACGGGGTTCAACTTTCACAATACCCAGCGTTCACCAATGGGAAACCGTCTTGTGTCGCCTCCATGGCGGTAACAATTGCTAATTGGTTAATTCTGTAAGAACCAATTCGCTTTTTTCACAATTCCTCACACTGGATCACACGCTGTCACAGCTGTGCTCAATCATCAGACGACGAGACTGCTGCCACATCTACCATTCTCCAAACTCCGAATAAAAGAAACACGTCCACAACCTCCAAACTATTTATGCGGACCTGATGCTTAGATGTCGCATAGAAATGTGATGAAGAATATTGGAGAATGGGGTTACGACAGAGGCTTTGGGCTACCCTTGGACATCATTCCCAAGATTCTTAATGGCAACAACAATAAAAGCTGTGTATCCTCTAGCGGGAGGAAGTCGCAGCAATTTGATTAGGGTGGCGCGGATATAAATCTGGTTTTGAGGGATTCAG
>JAPUBX010002501.1:0-23942 GCA_028672205.1 Proteocephalus fallax
TGCTGACCCATTCAAGTTTATCTAAGTGTAAATCTCTTCGACCAATATGCAGACAATACCTACAAGAACGGCAGCATATGGTAAATCCTGAAGCAAAACCGTTATATAGTAATCGAATTCGCGTTTTGTGTCAAAGGATCTAAGCGCCGACGAACTTATTAACGTGGTCTGTCTATACACAGTGTGATCAAGGTCACAACTATATTATGCTGGAAGCTTTGGCCATCGTTGCCTCAATGAAGCGATTAGAATTATTCTATTATTGCGCACAGATCATCAGCAACACGCGGGTATCAATATTCTCTCACAATAATCAGCGTTGTCCATATTCACCCTGCTCCTGTACATGCACTATTCGACATTCCAAGAACCTTACAGCCCATAATTATCCTCAAGATTAGATTTTCGTTTATAAGCTTCTGTCTAGTCATAACAGGTCTCTACCTTTCTGTAACCGTACAAACGCGACTTTAAAGTATCTGGCTCCTATAGCCCCGCTAGCAATTATGTAAGAACCTCTTTTCATGGTCCCAAGGACATTTGAACAAATACCTAATTGGTTACTCATTAGCCTACCCCATGCAGTCATTCCTATTGGACGTTATCTGTTTTAACGCCCTGGTATTTTGCGTAGGGTTACAATTACAGACATAACTCAGCACGCTCAGTTGTACCATTTTTCTAACATTTTAACGGAATTGTCATCTTCTAGGACGATACTATCTGCTTCATCAATAGTAAGTGCCTCACTCTCAACACAGGACGACCCATACTGGATCACCCACGGCCACAACTGCCTTCATCCACAGTCGACAAGACTCGAGCAACTTTCTTCCTCACTGGAAGAACATCACAGTGCAAAGTCCCGGTGTTTAACCGCGCAGGTTTCGACTTTACACAATGCCAGCATGCACCAATAGGACGTCGCCAAATTTCGCTCCTCATGGAATGTTTATCCTTTATGATGATTGGGCATCAATAGTGGGATCAATTGTTCTTTTTCCCACACGTCTATCTTCCTCTACATACGTTATCAATAACCCCCCGTCCATTCAATCGTTGGCCTGTTATAAGGACACGTCCCAACGCCGAAGACCTCTTCATAGTTGATCGCCTCAAAACACAACAGGACGGGCCAGATAGTTTATCTATTACTTCCTTCTAGAAAGGACTGTAAAAACGTCTTGTACACAGATTTGGCCGACGCATTTGTCGGGATCATATGACCACCGGGGTGAACAAGAGTAGTCCGTGGCTCCGCGTACTTGGGCAAGAGATCGATAGTCATTTCTGAAAATTAAAAAAATATGCGGTTTAACAGCGCAAGCGTTTAGATCCTGTGTCAAAATGGGTTATCAAACGACAAAGCGGCTACATAGAAGCCCATATCCAATCGAAATGTGCTCGTCTATCTCGGCTTTCTGTGGGTTTGCCATAACTATTCTCTGGAATATTTCAGCAAGTGGTGCTCCATGGGAATCGAACTTAGATCCCTCACAATCAGAGCAAGGATGATAAATGCAACACCATCAGACCACCTAAAAACGCGGGTTCTTGTATTCCGACTGACGCTCCTTGTACAGGATTCCCATGTTCATTTAATTCATGAAGCCGGCTCATGGTCTAGTAGGAGAACATCGACGAACAAATTTTATTTAGATTGGTTATTGATTATGGCTTCTCCACCAGGACTCGTAGCCCGGAAAAAAGTGAAGTGCAACCCGACTGCCCGCATTCAACACTCCTGAAAGTATTCCAAAGTATTGCGAAACTATTCTTCATACTCACGTGCTGGTATAACTTGATCATTTTCTCCGTAAACCAACAACGTAGGCATCTGTATGGGTTTTTTGTACAAAGGTGTATGAAGAGACGACATACTCTTGAATGGAGCAATGAGGATGGCAAACTTTATTGAGGCTCCGTTCATCTCTATTCAAAATGTAAATGACGCTTGGTTAGGTATCATATTGACGGTCTGATCTCATTCGTCTCCAAAAGATTTATTGTAGAGATGCAAATTGGCAATGACGGTGAATATTTGCCGGTGATCACGCATGGTTTATACAAATGAGACCACGGGTATTACTGCTACACAATAAAATTAGGCGTTGATAATGATTCAGCATTTGTTCTTAGATATTGCGAACAAAGTTATATGTCTATTGGGAATGCCATCACCGATACAATCTGCTGTTGCTAGTACTTCGTTCGATGTGAAATGAACAAAATTACATCTCGGATGACCTGTTTTCGTATACAAATATGCCTTTACTAGCGCTAAAGCAAAATGGCATTTACGATCAAATTATGAAATCCGCCAATGGCGGTGTAAGAGATATCTTCTTCGTAGATGCGTCCGAAGGGACATGGAAAACGTTCGAACAAAGCTTGATCGTGTCGAGAATTAGATACTATAGTGGCCTTGTCTTAGATCTTGAGATTTCTGAGTATGTCACTCACAGACTTGCTTCAGAAAAATTATCCAGTTAACGCTGAAGATGAAGGATATGTTCACTGAACGCGTTATTTATTGTTCGAGCTATGCCAGGGCCAAAAACGCAGACATCGTCGGCGGTCTCATGCGAGTGTGCTGTCAATTCACTCAGATCACGGCAGTCGACAATAAACTAGTGTGCATCCATCTACAATGTAGATTCTACACGCACAATATTTGTAAAATTCTATGCTGGCGTCAATGAAGAAATAAAATATCTCAATTTTCAATGCGTTTGTTACTCAAAAAACATAATCCCCAAACACAAAATTGATTTGCTCTTTCAGACTAACAATTAAATTTTATTGGTGAGGTTATGGTAATTCGAGGACTTCGTGGCCCAAAAATCAGAATGGCACGATGGCCAAAGACGAAGTTCGGGAATGAATAATATTGTTTATTATTCAAACAATAGTGAGGGCCCGACCTGGGCAGAAAACGCCGACAAGGCGCGATGCTTAGCGCCCGCCGCAGAAAGTCCTATTTGGACACACGTGGGGCGTGTCGTGGTAAACGTGGGGGCCGGCCAAGGGTCGTCGATGTTGTCTTATTTTATCCACGTTAAGGTCACAGCATGCGGTGTGGTGTGCGTTTGCCAATGGGGTGCCAGCATAATGGATGTCATGCGTGGGACATAAATAAACACAATTTAAGGTCACTACAAGGTTTTGGCCAACTTTATGAGGACTAAAAGGAATGATTCGAAACTACAACAGAAAGTTATCAAGTAAGGTTTTTAATATTATGCTTTGTTTCACGCCGTTTGTTGGGGCGATTGCCTCGGCAGTGGTCTACAACTTTGTCTTTGCATTCTTCTGGGACTCCAGTTGCTTGCCCAAGTAGGCCCTGAAAAGGAGACAAAAGGTCCACACTATCCCTGAAGCAGCGTCATCACCAACTGCTTGCCACCCAGTTGATCGATGACCCTAAAGAGAGGGAGAGGTGGTGGAAAGGAGTGTGAGGTTTGACGCGGCGCCAAACGAATTGCCTTACTGTTTTCCACGTGGGTAGTGGCGCACGAATTCGCCAACATCGTGCGCTGAGACGGAAAGAATCAGGGGCTCCGTGGAGTTCTCCATCAAGTAGATGAGCATTCTAGGGAAACAGACAGGGGTGGTCTGGAAAAAGGGCGGTGTGCACGTACTTTAATAACTCGTAGTTTTTGTCCGTAAACTTGACGGCATTTTCGCGCCAAAACTTCTCCGATTTGTGCACCGGCGACCACTCGAGACGGCCGGAGGTCAATTCAGTCGTGTACTCCTCAAGGCTGCTCACGTCATGAAAACTCGCCTTCAGGATATCCTTCAAGACAACACAACGCACTTATGTCCCAGTGCAGTCACAGGCTCCCCATGTCTACTTCGGCGGTGCAAACCCTCCGATCAGTCGTGTACTTAAACAAGCAGTCAGTAAAACATTTGACAATTCAAATTAAACACCCATTGTTTATTGTTATGACACCGTAACGGTATCTCCACCAACCGGAAGACTGGACATCTGCATACCACCCTCGAGGAACATAAAAACCATGTCCCCATTATGACCCTTCATAGACACCCCAGGTAACCACCGATGTTACACAAATCAACAGGATTTCCCACCGCTATGATGACTTACGGCCGGGAACTCGAACTCCCATTAGATGCCAACCACCCCTCCACGGCGACACAACCGGTGCACAACCCATGGTTTTCTCCAACATTTATAGACAAGCATCAATTATCGATGACATTTCAGCATGATCGGGTCAATTTCGCGACGAATGCTATCTATCAACGATTACTACTAAATTAAAGTCTTAATTTATCCACGTTAAGGTCATTGAATGCGGTGGTGTGCGTTGGCCAATGGGATACCAGTCCAATGGATGTCATGCGTCTTGAATAAATAAACACACTATTTAAGGTCACTACAGTTTTATATTAAATATTCTAACAAATCCATTGTAAGAAGTCAAGTACCCCGCTGGTGAAAGAGGGGCTACAATGGGTGGGGAAGGTCAATATGTAACAGAATGGGGCGTGTTCGGTCGTTGGGAAAGGACGGGGGTACAGGACAACGGCTCTGGTTCTATAGCCGGGGTATTCACAAAGTTTTGTGAACGGCCATTATGTGCTTGTGAAGACTCGCCTTCTGAGAAAATGATTTATCGCACTGCTTACAGTCGTAGAGCTTTGAACCTGGAAGACGGAAAACAAATCAACAACCCCTAAACGACCTTGCAAAAACAATAATTCCGCAACAGCGGGCCGCAGTGAAAAGGTTGTAATAATAAAACACGAAAAGATCAGTTTAATTTAGAATTTAAAATAAATTAAAGAAAATCTTTAACTCATGAAAAATAAGACCGGATAAACGCTTCATAGAAAATTTCAGATGCAAAACACACCTTCATGAACGGCCGAAACGTGTCCATGTAGGATACGCGTCGTAGAAAACGATCTATAACACTGGCGGCAGCTGTGGGGCTTCAAACCTGGAAGTCAACAACGCAAAGACAATGCATTCAAAACCGAATTGGAACGGGGCCAGCAACACAACACGAGAAGATCGCTTCAGTTTACTGTTGCACTAAAATGTGAAAAAAATCATTTGATGCATGAAAAACACAAAACCCTTATGAACGGCCGCAATGTGGGCGAGAAGGTTCCTTGACCATAAAAATTCCTTACCGCAATGGCTACAGCCATGCGGCTTTAAATCAGGAAAAAGTTTAAATACAAATTCATTTCATCTCCAATTTTAAGATTCACACAACGCAACATCGTAATTAGACTTACTTTTAATTGCTATTTATGTCTCCACACCTCCATTAACGTCAGATTCCTTGGAAAACTAAAATATATATAGACACCATAGAAAATATTGGTATTATCTGACGTGGGTGTGGCTTCTGCACCACAACGCTCAGATCTGAGGTCAGAAGATGAAACGATTAAATAACGTAACGGATGTCAAATCCCCACAAAAACCGGTCGGGGTTTAGTGCGCCTAGGTAGAGGTTGGCTGCTTCTGGCTGTAGCAGCGAACGCCATAGGAAAACATAGAAGATCGTAAAGGACACAACAGTAATATAAATCTCGTACACATCAAGCAGCTGTAACTATCAGCCATACCACTTCATTCGTTAACCGGGCTGCGTGAATCACGTGAAGAAAACATAAGGAATTTTAGCCTCGAAAAAAAGATATATACATTTAACTATGAGAGGGAATAGACCCACGTCTGAGAATACTCTGGCTCAGTTATCCCTATTTCTTCGACACCTGTCAAAGACAAGTCTTATCGTAACAGGTTATAGGTATATAAAAGGCAAGCGACCGCTTTATAATAAATACCACCGAATATTATTTCAAAACGTAATTCGAATCTTTAAACTTGTCCAAATATATAATATACGAAATTAACTCACATATTTAATTTAACACTTCTTTCCCAATGAATTTTCCTCTTCACGACTTATTACTAAACATATTGCGAGGCAAACGTAAATTGCGTTTCATTTGTTGACGTCTTATTAACCGACAGTGTCTTCTCTGTTCATTAAGGACTTCAAGCCGAATAGCTGTATCCAATGCGGTATTTCATTTGCTCGGGCGCAAAGCCTTCGACCTCACATTTTGGCCGTTCATGAAGGTGTGTTCCCCACGACTTTAACCAATGCGACAAGTCGTTTTCTTAGAAGGCGAATCTTCACAAACAGCAGTTGGTGCAAGTGACCGAGGTCACAGCACGCGCTGTTGTGTGTGTTAACCAATGGGGTGCTAGTCCAATGGATGTCATGCGTCTGGAATAAATAAACAAACAATTTAAGGTCACTACAAGCTGTCTTAGCGAGTATTTTCGTTTGATCAAAGGTAAATCCATGAAATTGGTGAGTTAAAACAGAGGTATTTTTTTTCAAAATGGTGTAAAAAGATCGATGAAGATGTTTTGAAAGAACAGTTTTCTAAAAAAAAGCAAAATAATTTATTTTTAATGGTGGTGGCCGTCTAAAGGCCCCGCACCAAAAAATCTCCCAAATGGCCGAGCGAATGACAAAGTTGAACTGCCACGAAGACGTTCTACGACCCATTGGGGCCTCCTGGGAAGATAGTCTTTCGGGCTTCAATCACTCGGAGATACGAATATTTAAGGCTGACGAAATAAGACGCCGCTGTCTAAAGCCGGGGGAATTGTCAGCCCACGCACAACGACGTCGCATGCACGCGAAGATGACCGTCGACAAGGACGTATAGCGTAAATTGTGCGCCACTCAAACATTCTCTAGCAGAGAAATTTATTATCTGCCGGCTGCCCATACAACCGGACGTCTTGCTGCTGCTGGTGCCAGTGGGCAGGCGAGGGAGAGTTTGCATCCACCCGTGGTTCACCCTCTCCAACTGACGCGCGAAGGGAGTATGTTTGGCAACAATCGATTTCTGCCGTGTGGACGACGACGACGTTTCTGCTGCTGCTGCTACCGGAAGTTGTTGTTGGCTGTCGGTGCTGTTGAACCAACCCAGAAGACTGAGCCAGTTGGGACCGTCTGAACCAGACCATGGAGTCACCTTTGTGGCCGACGAGCCCAGGGAACCGCACACCAATGGAATAACAGGACAAGAAATGACAGGCCGCAGCATAACAGGAGGACTGTGAGGGAGGATGGGAGCGGTGATGTCAACTGCAGCGTCCACGGCGGCCATTTAGGAATTTCGAGTGTTGCTGCGTTAAGGGGTTGGAGGCGTAGAAACAGCGACGGAAACGGTAGCGATGGGTTCCAGTGGAGGCTGTTGCGGAACAATATCGACATGAGGGCTACATACGCGATGAAATCAAGAGCCTTCATGTCATGCATTAAAGCAGGCGGTTTACGATCACCCACCTCAAGGGTGCGTTGAGAAGAAGATCCATATTTTCCATATCGGAATTCCGCATCTCACACAGCATTGCTTCCTTGAGGGTTGTAAATGCAGTTCCTCCGGGAGTTGTGGTGACGTGAGAGAAACGGCTGACCAACTCAGGTGTCAGAGCTCTCTGGTGATGCCAAGACAAGAGAATTGTGCCTCGATGCCTCGATGCCGGACAGACTGGGGGACCTTTGGCAGAAACCTTTTGCTTGATTCCATTATTATTTTCGAAAGTTAGGACGTCAGATGATGCAAAAGGAAAATGCCGCCAAATGTTGGAATCTTAGTCAATATTTCAGGCAAAACACAAAGTTCATATTATTTCGTTTGTTTGGAAGTAATAATGCAAACAGATGCAGCCGATACTAGGATGTCAATTAATAACAGCCATCCGTTGTTACGTAAAGGACCTAGAAGAAAGCAATACAAAATAAGCGATACATTAGGAATCGAAGTTAAAGACATCCACGTCACATACTATAACTTTACTCTCGTTTTTAACAAGATAACAATACAATTAAACGTTTGTTTATCTTCAGCAATTCAGGAGTGGAACCCAAATCGGCCAATACATAAACAACTTGTTACTTGTTTGTGTTAAAGATTTCTAATCTAATAGTGGACGCCGTAAGATTGCGTCATCTCATAACGACAGCGCCTTGCTTTGGACCCGAAAAGCTGATGAAATCAGCAGAGCATGTTGTCTTGCTTGCTTCTGTTTACGGCCATCGACTGTCTCTGTTGACGCTGCGAGCTGTTCATGTTCTCCAGCAAGTTACACATTTGGAGCCTCAAATCACGCAACTCGTGAGCCTCGTCTTTATTGAGTATCTGCGGGGGTCTTGTCACAGCGGCAACTGCTATATGACCAGGGTAAGCGGCAAAAAATGATTTCTACCTTACTCTCCTTACTCAACCAACGGCAGCGTGAGTGGGAGGGTTTCCAAGGAAGCTAAGACGACCGGGGAAGCTTTTGGGTGAACAGGTGCCGAATGAAAAAAAAGCCGCTGACGTCTTGGTTCACCGAAAAGGCTTCAAGCTGCTGCAGCAGTTGCGAAGGTCTCTCGTCACCCAATTCCTCTTCATTAAAGAGACCGATGTAGCGCTGTGTCCTTGTAAACGCAAACTGCCGAATAAGAGATTAAGTTTAGCACAGTGTACGGGCTCTCTGCCGGTGGTGCAACGATAATATGGCGTAAATGGACAACTAGATCCTCCGTCAGTGACGCCACTACGTGATGAAACTTCGTTATCTCGGCGACAATTCCTTTCGCCGCAAATAGGGATTCCACCATCGAAAGCCATGCCTCTATATCGCTCTTCCACGGAGGTGGAATTTTAATAGAGACGGCATAAACGTCAGGAGATAACTCAGGAGGGGCGTTCATCAGAAGACAATCCGAATCAAATATGCTCGCGATATGTCGTGATTCGTAGTTCGACGATAACTTAACCCGCTGAACCTTTTTACTACATACGCGTCAAAGTATAAACAAGATTGTTTTCTTGATTTAATTATACAAAGGCACAACGTTAAGTCGTGGGTAGCAATTCAGTTTAACAAAATAAAGGTTTCAGCTGCTCACGCTTAACCTCAACTGACCCAGACAGTTGTCTAAGAAGTTCCCTTTTCACGTTTTCATAAGAATCTCGTATGAAACGTTTTGCATAGACATCGTTGATTCCCTTTCCTATCAACTTGAACCAAGGTTTTGGCGTCTTTTTTAAAATCAAAGTATCAGACAGTCACGGTTGTTCTGTTATTTATACATGGTTAGGGATTAGATCAAATCAGCTTCATTTTTTGATTCATGAAACTTACAATAAAATCCCAGCGTTATGCCATTAATTTACAAATTGAGTAACTGGATCTTAGTTGGAAAAGCGTTGAATCGAGGGTTGCATAAAAGATGGACATTTCGAACGTGCGTCAAGAAATGCATAGGAAAGTGAGGAAGATTGGCTGTCAATCAAGAAAACAACAAAACATATTTTCATTCTTGTAACCTCTGCAATAGACGTGCCTTCTACTATTTTTTTGTTTTTTATTCTGTGGAAAACCTCATTGAAATATCTGCCTTTCCTTAGGCACGATCTCTGTCCAGGAAAACGGTTGCCCTGTATTCATGGATTCAGCTTTTGACGTTTCCGGCCAAATTTTATCCAATATACCCAAGAGGAAATCTGTCGTCCTTTATGGAGACGTAGGTTTTGCAGATTTGAAATAAAATTAGAAGATTATCTTTAATTCTCGAATAGAATTGTGCTTTGATATTTCTGGAGACTCGATTAATTCTTCTTTAGATTTAGCTTATTCGAAAAGCCTCGAACAATCACAGCCACCTTTTTAACGCAATAATTTCGATTTTGTAATCGAAAAGAGAAAATAACCGTCTCACCACCGATTTTACTTGATAGAATTTGTATCCCAGCAAGCACTTGAATAGGCATTAACTGTATAACGTTACCTCGAGATGTTATTATTGAGCAGAATATCGTGCAATACGAATTATTTGATCAAAACCCCACCAACTAGCTTAGCTATTACAACCAACACTACGACACCTATTTAATACTTTAAAAAAGTATCGGTAATGATTGTTGATTGTGTACTGTTAAATGTTAGTCGTGTGTGGCGAAGTGGTCGGAGACATTTCTACAATAGGCTTTTATCCGTTTGTGGCATCGCATGAGTGTTAATGACTGGGATGATCAAAGAGTAGACGACGAGACTACAACAACTATTCTTTAAATGGCTGCTGTCCGTCACAGTTTTCTGTTGAATCAGTGATATATTTTTTCGTTGAACTACTCAATCTGAGTAATACAAATTAACCGACATCAACCAAATATTTTCCTTGTGGAATCCATCTCATGCAGGGGTTCTCTCGAATTTTTGCTGGAAACCATGAAATCATGGATTATTAACAAGTAGTATAAGTAGTCAAATTGTTATATTTGTAAATTGGTATAAATTAAATACGTCTTAATACTACAACCAAATAAAAAGAAACAACGATTTAGCGAAGCGTTTATTGTTATAAATTACCGCCATGTTTTTTCCAGAAAAATCAAATACTCTTGAAATAAGTCGCTGAAATAAGAAATGATTTAACAGTTTGATTGCATTTCATGCGGCGCGCTGTAGCCATAATGTGCGACTTTTTCACAGCTTTAGGGACCCTTTTCTCCTCTCATGTTCATTTAAATATCATTTGACGATTAATAATTAACGATAAATAACTAACGCCCAGTGGTCGCAATTACCCGGGCGGCATTGGATTTCGTGCTTACTTCAAGCATGTCAGTAGTATATATATTCCTTTATCCGTACATAATGACATTGAAATGTAAACTTGTGATCAGATTACACAAATAAATATCCATGACTCCAACAAGAATATTGACACAAATTTGCAACGCTAAAACTGTAACATTGTAAAAAAGTGTTATAACGTATATTCTGTGTTTCCGGATGTAATTCAAGTTGAGGACGAAATGGGTTTGACGAAATTAACTTTAAAATCAACAGAAATCCATCCTTAGTACTCAAAGGGCACATTTATTCCTCTAAAAATATTATGAAACAGACTATTTCGAACAGAATTACATTCTGCCGAGGACAAACGGCAGCCGTATCAGTATACGAATGAAGAACGTTTTTGTTACAAATTTTTGTTATCCTTATAGTCTAAATCTGAACATTTAGGAAACGTTTCATTCCAAGGAACACCGTCTTTACTTATTTGGTTCAAATCAAATCAGCTGCATTGCCAGCAAAATGTACTGATTTATTCCTTTTTGATATTTAAAAAAAACATGGCAGATCGTCGGAGTTTGTCGCTTTCCAACACAACTCAACCAAGCAAAATGCCAACCAATACCCCATGCTGGTGTTGTCTCTTTACACCGCGGCTTGTTGTAAGACGCAAGGAATGCCCCATGAAGGTTCTCATTTTCTCAATTGGAATTACTATATTTAGAGTTTGCTTAGAATGTTTTTCTTCTTAACTAGCTTACCGCAAGAACATCCGCTACAACATTTCGCAGAGCATATTTTGTGATGTAAGGATTCTGCAACCCGAGCCATTTTTGCACGTAAGATTGATTGACAGCAGTTCATATCGAACGTATTCGATCAATTACTTCGGCCCTAAAATCTTAATAGGCCGTACAGTATGCTTTATATGTTAACGTTGTTTTATTATTCTATTTGACACATTTTATTGATATACAAGGGTTCATCATATCTTCCAGATTACGGATCCGAAATATTCATCAACAACCCACATTTTTGACAAACCCTTTTTGGGCCGGAAAACGGTTGCCCTTCGTCGATAAAAGCCGATTTTAAGGCGTTTCGTGAAATATCAACTAGTGTCTCTATAGAGAGATTCCGTGGATTTTATGGAGCTACTGTTCCTACCCACCACCTCAACAGGGCCGTCAGTTAGGCGTTTATCAATCAGATTTCCAAAGAGTTCTGCCGCGTTAAAATTGGAATGAAGCTTGCTGTCGTCCAGTATACTTGAAATACAATGTTAAAATAATGTGTTTTGAAGGCATTCTGCTATGAAATTGGTCTTCTACATAATTCGTAAACGTTTTGGTTTCTTAAGACTTCATTAGCTTGAATAAGTCAGACCAATAAACAGAAACATCAGTGAATTGTCAATCTATCGTTTTTACAAAGAGCCTTAAATGCTAGGCTGTGTGTGTGACTGGAGAACCACATTTCATGGTACTAGCATTGACCAGATAACAGCCACCTCCGTGATTGGCCAATCTTTCATCTGTACAAAAAGACATAAACCTCAGTAGAGGTATGATTGGAGGAACCTCGACGTATCAGGGAGAAGCGTCTTACCTTCATAAGTCCTATTCATCACACTTTAGAATCACGATTTTTGGCCTTAATACAAAAATATAATGTTCCAAAAAGTAATCCAGAATGAATACCAAGAATATAGCTGTCGACAATGAGGCTTCATATTTGGTTAATTTAAATAATGCTAGAGTACATTAATTATAAAATAGCGACGCCGCAACAAATATCATACCAGAATACAGGTACAACTTTCATTATAATTCAAATCCACACAAGAATTAGCACTTCTGGTCGCTGGGTCTGCCGTTAATCAGGGTATCCCAAGGTCTATGGTGTCCGCAGCGCTGGCTCGAAGTAGCTGCAGAGGCGAAATTCAAAGGGAATATTGTGGCGCCTTTTCAAGTGATGCCGAATGTTTAGTTGAGTGTGAATGGGTGGTGCAACCGTTCTGTTGGCATCACTGCTGCCGGTCTCCCAGGAACGATGCAATGTCGTCGACTTGCAAAAGTCACACTTATAATACTTATCCATATTTTGTAATCATTTGCAATTGTTCGAGATGTAATCATCACAAAAAAATGTCTTTCAAACCAAATGGCATATCTTCTGCACAGGCGACTGTCACGTTGTTATATTGAACTAATGCGACCGTTGCGAAAACATGGCTTTTGCAATTTCAATGTTACCACAATGGTAAAATTGTCAAGTATTTTCGGAGATAACCAGAGGCGACGCCTTGTGGCGATTTTCGTCTTTTTTTAAATTGTTGTTTTTATTGCGTTGCTTGTGGAAGGTTCAGAACGTGTGTGTTACCAAAACGCCTCGACACATCGATAAATTCGTTTTAAAACAACATCTAAAGAAAGGGTCGATGCATAATGATAATATTTATTTTTCTTTGTTCGTTTTACATTTCAAGGGTTCATCAATTCTACCAGATGAGATTTCCGAAGTAATGATCAACAAACCACACCTCCAAGTTTCCATTTTTGGTCAGGAACACAATTGTTCTTCGCCGATCGATGTTATTTTCGAAGCCTTTCTCGAAATTTCTACCAATATTCCCATGGAAAAATTCCGTGGATTTGAGGGTGACACTGGTTTAACGCACAACCTCAACATGGCTATTAGTTTCGTCATCAGCAAGGAGTTATCTAAACAGTTTTGCAGAGTTTAAATTTCAATCTATTGTATTATGGTATTGAAAATGAATTAAAAATACTATTTGAAGATAAAACATTTTTTTCGAAAACGTTTTAGAAGGATTCTTCCGTGGGATTTGAAGGGTTTGGAGATTAACAATTGGAAATCCGAGAACCATAACTTACAAGGCTGCCATTAGTAATCAAGTTGTTTTATCAATCGCAAACATTACAATTTTAATCGCACTCAAGGTCAAAGGTCATTCAAAAGAACCCATTTCTGATAATAAATGCTAAATGAATAAACGTGAAACTGATCTGTCTTAAATGAATAAGTCACTTATTTTTCGCGTAGGTTAAAGCTGAATTTTTCGATTTTAAAATAATTAAATGCACACACATCATTCAAAGTGAATATTGTGGCGCCTTTTCCAGTTATTCCGAATGTTTAGTCGAGTGTGAGTGGGTGGTGCAACCGTTTTGTTGGCATCACTGCTGCCGGTCTCCCAGGCACGATGCAATGTCGTCGACTTGGAAAAGTCAAACTTTTAATACTTATCCATATTTTGTTATCATTTGCAATTGTGCTGGATTTACTCGTAACAGAAAAAGCTTTTGGACCCAAATGGATAGTATTCTGCACATGCGACAGTCACGTTGTTATATTTAACAAAAGCGACCGTTGCCAATAAATTGCTATTGTAATCTCAATGTTATACCAATGGTCAAATTGTTTTAAGAGATGACCAGAGGAGACGCCTTTCGAGGATTTTCGTATATTTTGGGAAATTGGTATTGCGTTTGTTTGGAACGCCTGGATCTAGTGTATTATCAAAACGCCTCGAAACATCGATTAATTCGTTTTTAGACAACGTGTGATATGTTTACGTGTGCCTCAAGGTCGGCATCGGAAACGAACCAATGACTATAATCGAGGCAAACAGAGTCTGCCAAATAATCGTCGTTTGCTGTAAGAGTTGCTAGGGTTAATGGAATGGTGCCGTAACTATCATCGATGGGTCTCAGTGTGTCGCAGATACTGGATTTGACGAGAGTTTTGTGAGGGAAACGTCGATTAAGACGCGGGAGTTGTACATGGGAGTCAATTCTAAGAAGTTGTGCAAAATGGAAATGAAACTAAGTGATTCTTTGTGGTAGCGAAATTTCCTAAAGCGGATAATCCGCGATATTTTTCTACATTTAAAAATGAGTACGTCTAATCGACGTGTCTACGAAGTTGTCTAAGCACTCGTAGTTTTCATGAGAGACACCCCTACAGCTCTGCAGCGGTACTAAACCGAATAAACGAACAAGCAAAGGCAGTCGGGCTGGAGATTAACTCTTTAAAACAAAAAGTGTCTCCATCTAGGATTGTGGTAGAAGTAGTAGTAGAAGATCATGATTTGGATAATCCCTCATTTTGGGGTTAGTATGATCGTCGCCATTAATTAATTTTCTACCATTTTATCTTTAAACTGAATACGTCACGGGATGAGTCGAATACCGGCTCAGTTTACTTGACAGATTATTTATATTCTAGCTTTCTGGATTCGATGTTAGGAAATGTCCGTCAATTCTACTCATTTCGGAATAGTATTTCGAAAATATCTGGTAACTACAAAGACGCAGAAGAATTGAGGTTTAGCCTGCGTGAACAATGAGCGGCTAAATCATTTAATGCAGATCTGTGCCACGTTTATTTATTGAAACCTATGTATCGACTTGCATAGTCAAAAGCGAAGAAGCAGTAATTAAAATTTCTGTCTTTGCTACACAAAGTAAAACACAAAAGTAGGCTCTTTTATGACAAGGAGATGGGTTCAAGGTCAGGCGCCGATGAGCAATTGTCCTCGTTTACCAGATTGTCGATGACCTCGGAGCAGATTCCAATTATTACTTTGTCGCTGTTTTGAGACGGGCTGTTCTGATAATGATCTCTCTGGTTCTAGAACGCAAGTTTGATTTTCAAAATGCCTGGGCAAATAAAATAAGAAAAAAATGTTTTTGCACATTTTCTCAACATAGTCGGGTTGTTCTCAACAATAGTTACTAAGGATGTGGCACTGATAGACCAGTTAAAATGCTGGGATTTCCATGGACTTACCTCACTCTAGGTTGTGCAATAGAAATCTTTCATTTAATCTACATCGATTATGGTGTAAACTTAAATGAGAGGCATTTTTCGGTCTTTCGCTTGGATAAGTTGCAGTGGAAATCGATAAATTTCCGGAAATATTCCGTAGAGTTCTTTTGTCAAAAAATGTCCATCCAATTCTGAGAACAACAATCTACTATTTAGAATAAGAGTTGCTTTCAGGATAACAATAAGAACAAGGAAAGAGTGAGAACATGCCATAGCCAACATTGCTCCCTTCCATCTCCCATCTTTGTGTGTCAGGGGTCAGCCGCGCATTGTGACAACTGCGAAGAAAAAGGCGCCCCAACCAGCTCTAAATCCAGGAGGTGCACTGAGACGGAGACTGTGGTAGGATTGTAGTTGAATAAACTCGTAATAGAGAATAGAAGAATTGTCAGTATGACCGGTTTAACTCAAATAGCTAACCAAGACCTTGCATTAATGAGAACACGTGCAGCAACGTGGAATAGTATATTCTTAAAAGGTGTCGCACAACACTCAGCATAGTAAAACAATACACGGTTAAAGTCAGCAACCACCAAATCCACCTGGGTGCAGCAGCTTGGATGTCAGGCGGTAGTCGACTAGCGATCGCCGAGGCACAGCTTGCGAGAGTTGGTCTGGAACGGATGGAGTCGTATTAGCCGAATCAGCAAGTTCAGAAGGATAGGAATCAGTAATTGGCAAAGCTAGTTCATCGAATTTGATTTGATAGACATGCCAGTGATGACTTGATAAATCAGTAACATCGAGGATAGTAACCATTCGATTTCTACTTCTTCCAAGAATAACACCGCAAGACGGTCGAAAATCATTCCCTTTGAAAAAGGTGACCTCTCCAGATGTAAGGCATTGGAACGATGTGTTGAGTTTGTCCAGAATAATAAGCATGTATTCGTTGTCATGGCTCACAGGACCCTGGCCATTGACACCATTTAGAAGGCCTTGAGTGCAGCTTGTGCAAGCAGCCATAAAACCGGGCAGCCGTTCGCCGGATATCGGCTTCAAGTTCCGGTCACCAACATGAAAGTCTTGCCAATGACTTCATTTTATCAACACCAAGATAACCGGAGTGCAGATCGCAAAGAACAGATTTACGCAGCACGATTGGCACCACAATACGGTCTTGATAACATAAAAAACCTTCAGGAGTGGAACCCACATCGTCCCTTTGAGCTTACAAATGTGGAGACTTCTTTTTATCGGCATTGTTCCAACCCTTTCTTAGCACCGTTAGAATCCTCTTGAATGCAATTGCGTCTCAGAGATGTGATCATCGCGACTCACAGGCAGTGGTTGTAGTTGTGGGAATCTGATACCATCTCGGACAATAGAGATCATACTGAGGCCAATGATTTCCAATGAATGACTAGTGATACCAATAATCGACTGGCCGGTCTTCTGTATACATGGACGTGAACAAAACGTCTTCAATACATGGATCGGAATGAGCGATTCCACACTCCAAGTATCAACGATGAGGGACCACTTTTTCCCAAATGAGTTCATGAGTTGATTGGAAATATGGCCACCGCCATGACTGCTGGAACTCATCAGAGCCATGTCGGATATGTTTTCGTCTGAATAGTTTGTGATCGTACAAACTTTTGATCTGCCGACCGATTTGAAATGGCCTGTTTTGCCACAATTATTGCATTGGCATCGCAGAATTTACAATGCTCCCGTGAATGCAATTTGCTACACGAATGACAAGTACCGAATGACTTATCAGTATTTTCCGCGCGTTTTTTCTCCTAAGAATAGATCTAGAGTAAAACACGGGATCTGGGATCTGAGAAATTTGGACAGCATTCGCGACATCTGGTAGCTGTTCGCACAAAGCACGAACACTCTGGAATGTGGGATTCTTGAGAAGTAGTAATTTCCTTTGCAAATTTGGATCATTGATGCCTGGAATTAAACCGTTATGCAATGGTATGTATAATTAAGCTTCAAAGCTTCATTTTGCGGCTTTATTCTGCAGTCCAAGGATAGAGGCACTGATTTTTTTTATGCAGCGGCACTAAACGAACAAGCAAAGTCAGTCGGGCTGGAGATTAACTCTTTAAAAAAAGTGTATCCATCTTGGATTGTAAATGGAAATTTAAACTTTTAGTCCGGTTCGAAGATGTTACTGAAGTGGAACTGATCACTTCTGTTGCAGAACTGTTTGTAATTAAAGTGTTTCTCGGCGATTGTGAACCAGACATGCACGAGCTGAGAAGGACGTCTTCTTCATCCGGTTATTGTGCATTCGGTTCAGAATTCAGATGTATGAATCGGGCCGCTTTATACAAACGAGGAATGTATCAATGTTGAAGTTAGCAACCACCACAGAAACTATCATCTCTAATATCGTTTCAGACGTCACAAAAGTGCGTTACTACAGATACCCTACAAACACTACGGCTACTACTACTACGACAAAAACGGAAACAAAAACTACTCCTCGTTCTATGAAGGGTGGTTTTATTAATATTCCGTAGAAGTCTTCTGTCAAAATATGTCCATCCAATTCTGAGAACAACAATCTACTATTTAGAATAAGAGTTGCTTTCAGGATAACAATAAGAACAAGGAAAGAGTGAGAACATGCCATAGCCAACATTGCTCCCTTCCATCTCCCATCTTTGTGCGTCAGGGGTCAGACGCGCATTGTGACAACTGCGAAGAAAAAGGCGCCCCAACCAGCTCTAAATCCAGGAGGTGCACTAAGACGGAGACTGTGGTAGGATTGTAGTTGAATAAACTCGTAATAGAGAATAGAAGAATTGTCAGTATGACCGGTATAACTCAAATAGCTAACCAAGACCTTGCATTAATGAGAACACGTGTAGCAACGTGGAATAGTATAGTCTTTAAAGGTGTGGCACAACACCCAGCATAGTAAAACACTCCACGGTTAAAGTCAGCAACCACCAAATCCACCTGGGTGCAGCGGCTTGGATGTCAGGCGGTAGTCGACCAGCGATCGCCGAGGAAGAGCTTGCGAGCTTTGGTCTGGAACGGATGGAGTCGTATTAGCCGAATCAGCAAGTTCAGAAGGATAGGAATCAGTAATTGGCAAAGCTAGTTCATCGAATTTTATTTGATAGACATGCCAGTGATGACTTGATAAATCAGTAACATCCAGGATAGTAACCATTCGATTTCCACTTCTTCCAATAATAACACCGTAAGCCGGTCGAAAATCATTCCCTTTGAAAAAGGTGACCTCTCCAGATGTAAGGCATTGGAACGATGTATTGAGTTTGCGCGCCTTGAATAACACCACCGGACTTTTACCAGTAGTCGCTTGATCAGCATTACGGTACTGCATCAGGAAATTGTTGATAGACCGATCCAACTCTGTAAATGTACTTGGTTTGATGGATGATATTGCCGCTTTCAGGGTCTTGACAAAGTTCTCTGCTAAGCCATTGGACTGAGGATGTGTGGAAGCCGTGAGCAAATGCCGGTATCCGAGACCTTTCACCCAATTGACCAAATGGTCTTCGGTTAAATTTGTACCATTATCCGTAACCAAAACGATCGGAATGCCTTCACAGCTGAATAACCTACGAAACACCGATTCGGTGAAGTCAGCATTATCACTGGTCGTCAGAAACACTTCAGGCCAACGCGAAAATAAATCCATCACGACACGAGCATAGTATTTGCCGAGAAATGGTCCACAATAATCAGCATGTATTCGTTGCCATGGCTCACAGGACCCTGGCCATTGACACCATTGTAGAAGGCTTTGAGTGCAGCTTGTGCAACAGCCATAAACCGGGCAGCCGTTCGCCGGATATCGGCTTCAAGTGCCGGCCACCAACATGAAATTCTTGCCAATAACTTCATTTTATCAACACCAAGATAACCGGAGTGCAGATCGTAAAGAACAGATTTACGCAGCACTAGTGGCACCACAATACGGTCTTGATAACATAAACAGACCTTCAGGAGTGGAACCCAAATCGTCCCTTCGAGAGTACAAATGTGGAAACTTCTTTTTATCGGCATTGTTCCAGCCCTTTCTTAGCGCCGTTAGAATCCTCTTGAATGCCAATGCAGAGATGTGATCATTGCGACTCACATGCAGTGATTGTAGCATGAGAGACGAGCACTCCTAATTCTCCTCTGTATTAGCAGTTCTGTACAAGTAATCGACATGCTGGATATGTTTGGCAGGCACCATAGCTGCAGAAGCCTTTGACAATGAATGAATTGGATTGTAAATGAATTTCAACGTTTTATGGTCCGACAGAATCGTGAATCGTCTGCCGAATATGCATTTATGCTACCGCATCACAGCCGAGAAAACCGTCAAGGCTTCGCGATGCGTTTGGCCGTATCTACGGTCAGCTGTGTATAAACGCCGTGATATACAGACAACAGGTCGGCCCTCTTGCTCAAACACAGCAGCTATGCCGGAGGGCGGCACATCAGTAATCAGTGTTAAATGCATTCTTGGTGCGAATGGTTGAAGGATAGCTTCTGAATTTGGAAAAAGCAAGCAACTTTCGTAATGTCTGCTAATGCATGGAATTCCATCGGAAGGTTTACGCATTCTGAAGCTGAAATAAGAAATCAACGATACCAGCAAAAATCGATATATACCACGAATAGTATTTATGGCTCCCGTAATAGAGCGTAATTGACTGCAATTGGACGGGGACTGCATTTTCACCAAAGAATTCAGTCTTTTCTTGTCTAGGCAATCAAACCTTTTGCATTTCGACGGATTAACCGCCACATTATACTCGACAAAATGTCGGAACAACTGTAGGAGTCTCTTGTCATGATCATGCCTGCTGACACCATGGACAAACATTTAATCTTGGTAAAATTCAATACCATTAAGGCCATCAAATATGCAATTAATGCAATCTTGGAAAATAGCCGGGGCTAAATTTAGCCCAAAAGGTAGGAAGTTGTACCTTATCAACCTATAGGAGGCATAAATAACAGTCAGCTAACTGGATTCGTCATCCAGTGGAGTCTACTATTTAGAATAAGAGTTGCTTTTAGGATCCAATTAGAACAAGGAAAGAGTGAGAGCATGCCATAACCAACATTGATCCCTTCCATCTCCAATCTTTGTGTGTCAGGGGTCAACCATGCCTTGCGACAACTGCGATGAAAAAGGCGCCCCACCAAAATCTCGGTCCAGGAGGTGCACTGGTACGGAAACCATCATCTCTAATATCGTTTCAGACGACACAGAAGTACGCAACTAAAGTTACCCTACAAACACTACTACTACTACTTCTACTACTACTTCCTCCACAAACACTACTACTAATACAACGGCAAAAAACGACTCCTCCTTCTATAAAGTGTTGTTTTATTTGTTTTAATTAAAGTGTCCGAGGAATAAAAATCGATTGGACTGTGAGAATGAGTGGAGATTTTATACATCATGTCCACGTGTATCCTGGGTTAAGTTTTTTTGTTATATCACGCGTTTGCTTTCTGACCATTCAATCGTTTTTTTCTGTTCCACCACGACTGGACGCCTAGACGAAGACACCGAAGGCCAACACGAAATCGGGCAAGTGTTGTCACAATGCGAACACAAAGTCGACTAGCAGTTCCAAGAGCCCAGCGGTGCCAACCATCTCTCCCACAGCCTCCCTGTCAACTCAGAGCTCCTCGCAATCGCAACACCGAGAAAAATCCCTAAGATCGTCCAACTCGAAAAGACGCATCAGCGTCCAGCGCGACAGAAGTGCATCGAGCGCCTCATTAACGCTGCGACACTCAACCTCGGAATCCCGGCATCACAGTGATCGTAAACAACACCATCATCGGCATAAAAACGAGAAAACGTTTCTGACAGTGGACCCACCGGAATTAGCGGCTCCGCGAGAACGACAGTCCCAGAGAAGAAAATCGTCAAATTCGCAGTCGACAACGGCCAATATGGTGACATCATTCATGTGAGCTATTTAGGCTATAGAAAGACTGCATTACACAGCGCTCTCATTGGTTATTTTCATAGAAGTCGAGCTACTGGGAACTTCTATTCAGCGGTAATTGGGTGAAATGAGTCGAGGTTGAGTGGTTAATTGAAGAATTGGATTGCACCGAGTAATCTCCTACACCTTTTCTGCACATTTTCGATAGATTGAGTGAAGACGAGCTGATGAGGGAACTAGAAAAGAGTGTGAAAAATGAACTATCTGAAATGTTTGATGTTTTGGACGGCGCGGGTGAACCCAACGAGTCGGTTTCCCTCAATCCACCCTCTAGCAGTCATCACCATCACCATCTGGGAAGAAAACGCCACCACCAGCGACAAAGTCATCCCCAGCACGACATCCACCCGAGCAAACCACGCTTGGCTTGACAACCAATCCCTGAGCTACATCGTTCCATCTTCCATCTTTTGAGGAAGTTATTTCAACTCACCTAATTTAGCTTTTGTTATTTCTATGCATTCATGTTGTTAGGTTGCAGTCGATTTGTAATGCTTTTTTGGTAAACAATTGATTCAATTATTTTGCTTTAAAAAGGCGTCCGCATTTTCTCTGGGGATATTACGTGCGGGTAATGTGGGAAAATCTGTAATCAGATCTTCTTCAAATGCCATGGACAAACACTTGAAGCGTTTTCTTTCGCATAAAATGCATTATGCGCCGGATCGGTAACTTCAACGATATAAACAATGCTACTAATTAATTAGAGGCGAATAGTATAAGCAGAGCACATAATTGAGCCATTTATTGAGCTGAACGTAATAGCACGTGAAGTATGGTATTTATTTTATATTTTTGATATTTTAAGTCACCCTATTTTCTGAAATTTACTTCGCGCTCCGCAAAATCGAATAATCGAAAAATGTTAACTTTCCATGATCGTCTACGATCTAACACATTTGAACTTGAATAAAAACGAACTATGGTTTATAATTCGAACTGGGTTTTATTATTTTCCAAATGCTCAAATCGGTCATTCAGTTACGAACACACACGCGTGATTTCGGCCACAACAACTGCGCGCCCGCCAATCCCGTGGCCGCCAGCTGACTACACGGCGCGTGCGTCAACGCCTTCTGCAAGGTCGCGTTCGCAAGCACGCCACAACAACATGAGCATTTGAGGTCTCCCACACACAATGTAATCCAGATGTTGACGGGAGGAATTAAAGGACACAACAATATACAACTCCCATTGCTCAGGTACCCAGGAACCTAAACATTTGCATCAACATTACGACCACCCAAAAACTGATACTGGAAGTTGGTAGTTACCAACGTTTATGCTCAAAAATGACAACGGATTATATCTATCGAGGGTTACATGGTTGTGTTGGAGGGGGGGTGAACCGTGAGGTGAGGCGTCGGTACAGCAACGCGTCCGGATCTTGGTACAGTGTTTAATTTATTTAACTGCAGTTACCCCGTTATTAACCATTAAACAGCCCCGCTTGGAAAAGCTTCAGAGAAGAGGGGGTAAAATGGATGGGGTGTCATGAGGGGTCTGTGGGAAGATTAAGATGACCCCGACCCGTGAATGTCGGTTGCGAGGGGAATCGGTTGCGGGGGGCGGGAGTTACTTTGGAGTGATAACGGGGTAAACTACACCAACCGCAGACTATAGACATAGGAATGCGTGGTTTTTACTAAGCATGACTAATGATTCCTTGCTGATAGGCTAGCTCCACTATTACCCACATGTTGGTTGCATCACGCGTTGAGGTCCTGCCAATGCAGTCGACTAAACGCTTCTGAACGCACAGTTAATACACGATAATCTTCTCCCATCATCACAAAGATGGTTGGAATGAACGCGCTCGGTTGCATGCTGGTGTTGTCTCTTTACACCGCGGCTTGCAAAAAAATCAAGAGTATTTTCATATTACATTTCAAGTAAACACTTTATACTGGACGACAGCAAGCTTCATTCCAATTTAAACGCGGCAGAACTCTTTGGAAATCTGTTTGATAAACGCCAAACTGACGGCCCTGATGAGGTGGTGCGTTGGACCAGTGTCTCCATACAATCCACGGAATCTCCCCATAGAGACACTAGTTGAAATTTCGCAAAACACCTTAAAATCGGCTTCGATCGTCGAAGGGCAACCGTTTTCCGGCCCAAAAAGGGTGAGTCTAAAATGTGGGTAGTTTATAAATATTTCACATTCGTAACCCGGAAGATGTGATCGGTCCAATAATATAGCCTTTATGGATAATGTGGACCGTGTATAAAAACAGATAACCAGATAATCGGTACGGGGTTTTAGTCTCGAAAACGAAAGATCATGCCCTGGTACTGTATAATCCATTTATCTGTCAATCTGTCGCGTTATCCAACCACAAGTTGGCTACGTAATGCCTTGAGGTCGTGCGTTACTGACGCCGCACAACGTGTCAGAATTCACAATAAATACACTGCACAACACAATGCTCTTCTAGCGCTATCACAGCGATGGCCAAAATGAACGCGATCGTTTTCATGCTGCT
>JAPUBX010002502.1:0-13087 GCA_028672205.1 Proteocephalus fallax
TATCTCCCAAATTATGGCTGGCCTCAAAATGCATCCATATCACATTTTCCCTGACAGCCGCTGCCGACACCCTTTGAAATTTCTTCACTAAATAAATTCGCTTCGAGCCCAAAATCGAAGTATCTCGGGGTGATTTTTAACAGTCGGTTATCGTGGAGTGATCATGTCGATGTTGTCTTTGGTAAAAGCCGCCGTCTTTGCTTCCTTGTTCGCCGATTCAGGAGACTTGGTTTGAGCTCGAGCCATATAACAATTTTCGTGCATGCCTGTATAATTCCCCTGATTGTATATTGTTCCGCAGTAATTTTTCCCGGCCTTAAATGCTCTGACTTTGTAACTCTTCATCGAATTTTTAAAATAATCTCGTTTTCTAGCGGTCGGTCAATTCTCTCTATTAAATAAATCATCGTTGAACGCCACTTCAATAACTGCTCATTAATCGCTGCCCGAATTTTAAATTACCCCTCCCATCTACTCTATTCCAGTTTATCGGAATGTCAATCTCTTCTACCAATGCGCCGTCCAGACCGGTCAATTCCAACAAAAACGGAGGCATATCACAATTCGGTTATTCCCTATTTGTCCCGATTTTAAGTCTCACCAGACCAGGTTAAACAGGAACAACAAGACAATTTTCGCATCTAATATTTGTTATCCTGCCTTTTTTTAATGCTGAAAGTTTTGGTCCTCGTGACCTCAATAAAGCTAATACAATTATAATTAATAAATTATTATTACATTCACAGGGTTATTTTCGACATGATATATAACAGTCAATTATACCTGTCCTGCATATGCATCCTATTTTTAGACACGTTATCGCGACACATTGTACACTAACCAATAGACCTTGACAAGGGCTACGTTTTGAATAATACGCCAAGCACGTAGACCAGCAACAGCTTACGTGTCACACATTTTTAAGGGTATAATCCGACTTAAAGTTTACAGGCAATTACACTTTAACACATAACCATACCTTTATGGCACCTCAATAGTGCCACTACAACTATTATCATTATAATTATATCTGACGCCAATGTGACGCTGTTCCAATTGTGGGATTCTGACCAAAGAAATATTTGACCTTAAGTGGGGGTTTTGTAACGGTAATCGAAGAAAGCTGCTTTTGATCATATTGTACCGAAAGAGTTGAAGAAAACTCCGATGTCGTCCCAACTGGTCGACTGTGAATTGCAAAAAAATCATTTAACCTACCAGATTGATGCCGCTGACGATACTCAACAATAGTTATCGGCCGTGCTAATGTTTTATTAATGTCGGACCTCGAAGTTCCACTGTTGCTTAAAATAATAGTCCTTGATTTTGTAAATATATTTTTTGTTGATCCGGATATCGAGCATCATTAGTCTTGCAGAGATAAAGCCGGGTGAATCATTTAATGTTACGTTTTAGTGCAGGAAATAAAGGGAACAATACTTCGTGTGCAATGAACTATTGAATTATTTATTAAACAGCAGATTAAGAAGAACTTGGCCTCCACGAATCTAAATGTTGTACGCAAAGAGGTGGACGAAATCTCTTATGAAGTGAAGTCCCTCGAGAAGCACGTCGCTGCTCAGCAGAATAAGTAAGCGTTAGCCTTACTAAGATTTATTTTACTGTGTGCCACGAGACACTCTAGGGTATTGGCTATTCATGACGCAAAACACCATCATGCGAGTTTCTAGTTTACTGTGATATGTTTGGGTCAAAGCCGTTCCCTTACCGTTCCTACACAGCAACTGGACTGTATTCTCGTTTAAGAAGTAATGCCATCACAATCGGCGTTCATAATGACCAGGTGGTATGTATATGGGTTTATCAAAGGATTATTCCGGTGCATGCATGCAGCCAGCCAGCTTCTCTTCAGTCCTGTAAACACCTTATATTTTCCTCGAGGTAAAGTTCATCCCGCAAGTGCTGTCACACGTACAGGTCGGAAAGAGGGGCTACAATCGGCGGGGAAGGGCAATATGTCACGGAATGGGGAGTGTTCGGTCGTTGTGAAAGAGACAGGGGTACGGGGCAACGGCTCTTGTTCTATAGCCGGGGTATTCGCCTGCGACGGCTGAGCCTCTGTTCAGCATTCTTTCTCGACGCTCAGAAATTTTCGCCGCCTTCAACTCCTTTTCGTGTTTCTCAAAATTGGCCTGCAACGCAGTAACGGGTCGACATTCTGTTGTCGACGTTCTCGTTGTCACGCACTTTATGGACCGGAGATTCAGAATTTGCGCATCCATGGAATCTGTATTAACTTCAAGAAAAAAGGGAAACAGATCTAACGGATTCTGTACTTGATGGTGCAGTGGAATCTTTCCACTCCACCATTTCCTTCCGGGAAGACTCCGTACCTGTCGCAGAGTTCTTGTACTTTCGGTGCGTTCATATTGGACCCCTTTATCGTTGTGCAATTGTTTTGGGGCCCCGTACTAGAATAACCACTCGTCGCGCAGTATACGAGCAAGCTCCGGCCCACGCATGTTCATGGTTGCTTTGGCTTCCACCGATATTGTAAAGACGTCCAACATGATTAGAATGTACCATTTTGAGCCGTTTGGGTCCGTTATAGGTCCTGTTATGTCCGACTCGACGAAGTCGTTGGTCTCGCGTTGTTCCAGAGGGTATAATGGGGTTCTTCGCGCTTCGCATTGCGGTCGCCTGGCCCCTGCGACAATTTTTAACGTACTTAGAGTCTAGGAGATATCCAGGCCACAAGAAGCGTTCGCGGACGGCGTCATGCGTTCTTGCGGAATCGAAGTGTCCGTCCTGGTCGTGCATTGTATTTAGAACCGCCTTTCGAACGGTCCAACCCGCATCTGGTCATTGAACTTGTATCGTACGGTAGAATACATTTCCCCGCCTCGAGTTCGCATGGCCCCATTTTCACTTGGTTCGAATGTCCGCCAAGTTACTTGACGGATTTGCTATGCAAGCGGCCAAGTATGACGTCGGGCAATGGGTTAAGGCTTTCTTCCTAAGACTGTGTCATCGGTTCGGTCGACTCGATCTTTGCGTGCGCTAGGCCGGCGAAGTTGTTGTGCTGCGTCTAGTTCACTTGGACGTCCTTGGAACTGTGCAGGTAACCCTAAGAGGTTGTGGTCCGTGACCACCGTTAACCTTGTCACGTGGACGCAGTTTCAGAACGCCTACACGATCGCGAGACAATCAAGTTCGGTCGCGGAGTTATTTCACTCTGCCGCGTTCAGTGTTTGTGAGGCGAAGCGAGTCTGACGGGGGCTTTGTTCTTCTCTTGCTCGAACACGGCTCTAAAGGCTGTATCGGATGCATCAGCCCGGATCGTAAACTCTAGTTTGAAATCCGGGAGGGCGATTTCTGGGAGGCTACAGACGATTTTCTTGAGTCTATCGAAAGCTTCTTGCTGTTCTTGTCCCCAAACAAACGGCGTTTTCTTCCTGACCAATCGGTAAACGGGTTCGGCTATCTCGGCTAGCCTATTAATGTACTCGCCATTATACGTTTCGAACCCGAGGAATCGCCGGATGTCTCGTACATTCGTCGGTTTTCCGTATTTGAGTACGAAGCTTGCTCATGCGGGGATAGCCCTTCAGATCTCTCATACTTTTTTGAGCCTTTACATTATTGCAACAATCCAAAAAAAGGTTAAAATATCCCCAGATTGTTGTAGAATAAATCCCACAACAATCCAGCAATTGCCCTCTGACCAACGCAGCCAGAAGACGTCGGTGGACACGACGTCTTCGCTTTTACAGTCCTGGAACACGAATTGAGAAAGTGGGCGTTGGAGTGTTATTTCGAGAATGCATTTTTTTATGGCGTCGGTGGGTTAATTAATGCACTCGAGGTGAGTTGTCTTAAAGTGTTTTACTTTGGCTTGCTTTTATTTAAACTACCTTGTGTAATGTATTATCGGGGGCCTGAATTGTGTCGTCCATAATTCCTCACCCCCACCACGCTTTAGGGAGTCTCTAATTGTGAAAACATCGAAATTCGGAAGTTATCCAGCAACGAAAATTGGCTTCTTCCGTGAAGCCGAGTAATTGGTAAAATTCAATCATCAAACCATTCTGAAAGTCCTCAGTAACCATGGTATGTGCGCTCTTTCACTTACTGGCCATCTTCGCTAATGCATCTGCAGCTAATCATTTCGCGTCTGAGGCATATGCGTTCCGCTGCAGCCGTTATCTCTCATCATGGAGTAAATGCGAGACGGCGACTTGACTAGCTACCTTCTTCAACGTGCTGCGAATAGATGTTTTCGGTCTATTGACGCCGACTAAGCCGTATCCCCTACTAACATTGAGATAGACGATAACGTGGAAACGCCGGATTACTAACGTTCCACCGTCGACGAACTGATTCGGTTCGCGCTAGACGTCTGTGATGCAATTATTTACCTCAGCTCAATGCTTTTCGTCCACATGTGTGTGTGTTTAAAACTCATGAATCCGTGGGATGCCTTTGCAGATGGTGATTGTAACTGTAACACCTAAATACGAACGAGATATTTTAGAGTTATTCATAAACTCAGGGGCATAGTTCAGTTGTTTAAATCCCCGTAGCTTTGTTTGTGACAGACCCTGACATCGAGTCCCGGGGTTGACCACGAAATATAGGCAGGACGTAAGAGCCTGCGTTCGTGATCAAACGACATGAAAACCGACTGCCACGGCGTCACCCGGAATGAAACCAGTCAACGTTTAAACGATTGCTCCTTGATTGGATAAGTGCTGGGTGATGACGCGGCCAATTTCACCTGTAAAAATATTCCCAAGAATGTTTATGGAAAAAGCCACGACGCCCTCGATGGTACGTGAGCTTGATTCCATTTTTTATTCCTTTTTATTCCGGTCGATAATTTAACTGAAATACAGAGAATCGAGCGTCATCACTAAATTATATATACTCGATCGATCTATTTTACAATCGTAAATCGTTTTTGCATTTATCTAATACTATAGCATGCAAAAGCGATCTTTATACTATTTAGCATGTATGTTTAGTTTATCCCAATGCATCCGCTTATTCAAGGATCTTGCCACTCGACACTTCCTCGTTGTTCTCGGGCGTCTTAAACGTGCCGGCTTTTCGATGAGCTGTAAGCTGCCTCACAACGCCCATGGCACTGATTTTATCAATCTGCACGGTGAGGCCTCGATAGCCGTGCGCTGGCTGCCCCATAAGTCCATTCTGGAGGGTCGTTTCAATATCGATACCGACGTCTGGTTATTCGGGGTGTTTCTGAGAAAGCTCTTCACATTTGGTCGCTTGCCCTATGGCAATGTGGATGTATCTAAAGTAAATATAGATTTAAGAACTACTTTCAAGTATTAAGTAGCCAGTAATAATCTGCGTCTATAAAATCTACTTCAAATAGTACCCATCGTTTGATTCTGGCGCTTATGCAAAATAACTATTCATATCCAAACAAAAAAATGATGTCATCTAAAAACGAAGTTGTTTTTAATTCCTCATAGTTATATTAAGATGAGGAGAGAGTAGTTTATATATATCACCGGTGCCTTCCACGCTTAGGCCATTGTCAATTTAGATTGTAACAATCAAAATCTATTGAATGGTGTGGATCAAAATGTCTTCATAACGTGAGCAATTAACAGGATGTTACTTGTTTAATTGTTCGATAAATAATTAAATTGAGGGACATTGTTTTAATTCCATCTAGCCTCTTCTACAGCTGGAGAATTCTGATTTTTTTGTGTGGAACGGGTTGTACGCACTTCAAAAGTAATCTTTTACGATGGATTCTAGTTGCGATTTTTGAGCAATTATCTCGTGATAAACAACCACTGCGACAATTCTATGTAGCTTAAATGCGCACACACGGCGCTGGTGTTAAAGCTTATTTTTCCTTATCCTCAATAAGGCATACGTGTTGTTAGTGCAAAGAAGCGTCTTCCAAGGCCCCTGCTTTGCCCATCATCCATATTCAAGCTGATGCTTGACTGTTGGTCTTCCAAGCTCAACAACAGACCCGCATTTGGATCCATAAGAACTGCTTTGAGGGAACAGCTGCAGAAAGCGTCGTCGCAGCCGCCTTTGGATTCCTGAAAACACAAAAATAGTTATGTTCTATAATAATTATTAATAATATGGACGCTGTTGCATCTGGTATCAGTGGCGTACCTCGGGCCTTAAAAATTAATCTCGAATTTGTTCCTAGCTAGGTGGTTGTGTGTGCGTTTTCTATCGGTCCCACTTGCCCAAGAATAAATGGCACACATTTTCACTCTTGCTGTTTGATAATTGGGCCATTTTGTGGCGACCGACAACCAATGGCTCATGAAAATGCTCATTTCGTAAGATTGGATTTCATTCCATTGGAGATTCATCGTTTTTTTAAACCCTATTTCCAGCGAATTGTTGCCAGAATTGGACTATGCGTAGCTTTTGGTTTACCCATCGATTGAACGTTATTGGTGACCTTTGATACAAGTCGCGGGCGTACGGTTGTTTGCGCAAGAGTCTTTCAAACCGAGGATAGAACTTTTTGCAAATTCCTCACGTATTTCGATGTGCGTATTATTTAGTCGTTGCTCAGAGCCAACGTAGCCACGATTCTAAGTAAACCGACGTTCAATATCCATCAACACACTAACAGCCGTAAATTTCAATCAATCCCGGACTGTAGAATCGTTTCTATTGCGCGTCCAAGATACCAGAATGTCGGAATTATTGGACCGCTGGTGTCTGTGACGAGTGTGAAAAGAGGGAAATAAGACGACGGTCTCTTAAAACAGAGAAACGGCCAACCTTTCTTCTACGCCTTCCGTTGCCGTGCTAATAGACATCTTTCTATCACTTGCCCAATGCCCAACAAAATTAAAACATGCATAGGTACTTCTTAAGAGCTCTTAAGCTTGAAATCTGTCGACAAGTGTGATCCGCTTGAATACGAAATGACCTCAATGAACTCCGACCTGGCCCACGATCGCCGTCCATGGACAGCTGCATGCTGGACTTGATGAAGCCGGTTCATCCCCTAATAGAAAAAAGTGGCCCAATGAATGCAAGCGAAAATCGGCGTTCCAACAATTAACCGTGCTGGGCGTCACGCACCAAAAGAAGCCGATACTTAAAATAACGATTGAAAATCGTCCATGTCGGTTGTAATTCACGTTGACTTCACAACATAAGCATACTTTGTTTCTCGGGCAACTGAGTGCAGAGCTATATATAGAGTTCAATTCTGACAATGATGTCATATATAAATGCTCCAACATTTTAAAATTGTTACCGCAATGAAGCCAGTACAATCGTCATGATTAACATTATAAGCGACAACGTATTTGCATAAAAAAAGAGATGGAAACATAAGAAGAATCGAATAAGGGAGAGGGCGAGTCTGAGTAGAAGGAGGACAACAAAGAGATGAGAAGATCGAAGAAGTTGTCATAAATGTTTGGCGCAAAGCCCTTTGTTTATATCACGGCGGCACTTACCGGTGAGAGTACCAACTGTGTACTCCATAAATTCGCGCCGGGATGAATTAAAAAAATAATTATAACTTTCACCCATTAACGTAATTTGTTTCACGTGCGCATGCGTCCACCAACTGTCTACGGGCACGTACCAGGAGTAGCGTGTGGTGTGCGGGAAATATGTTATTCCCGTAAGTGCGAGATGCAGTTCTATACACCTTAACAGGATCGTATGAATTGCCTACTTTCCGGATTACCTTGCATGTCTTGCTTCCTCTTACTTAATTTTAAACCTTGGATCACGCTTCACTTGATCGACTGATTGCACTTCAATTAACCGGCCTCCTATATGAAACAATTCTTCTTTTAACATTTAGAAACACATCTACCCGCGTGAAGTACCCTTAACAAGGTCAAATGCCTTCACTCAAGCGTCAAAAAGTCGGCCACCTTTTTAGTCAATGCATGCGTGGGCGCCTCCATGCCCTCCTTGACACAATGGCAGTGAGGAAGTGGCAGGACGCGATGGCCACTCAAATCCAATGGCGCTTCCTGTTGGTCAAATTGTTAAGCGGCGTGACAATCAGCATTCTGAACGGGCGTAGGGAATCGTTTGTACCTAATTGTTTGTTGAGGTAAACTTACCTTGATGTTTTTTTCAATATATTCAAATTTATATTCACTTTCATAACTTTTGTTTTACTGTTGATTTGCGCAGGTTTTTCATGTTATTCATCTTCCTCAAGTTACTATTCACAATTTACTTTCTCCTTCTTTAGATGTTCAGAAAGTTGCGTTTCCTTCTCCTTGGCTAATTCATGTGGGCATTTGTTCAGCCAACAAATATAAGAGTCGCGGTATTTTCAAACTTCCTGTTATATGTCAGAAGTTAAACAATCCGCCAGTCAGAGTCTCTTTCGGTGGTTCAAGGTCAACCAACTATTGGCTGGAATCGAAAAGTTCCTAGAAGCGAAGGGGAAATCGTCTTTGAACTGGTAGATCGGACGGCACAAGGCCATTACCTTTGCGGTTATGGAGGCAACATCATGGAATCCTGTTCAAATGAGGTCTCTTTGACAGTTGAGGGTGAGTTAATGCTTCCTATTGTTTTCTGTACAGCTATATCTTGCTCATATAGTTACCAGTTATTTCTTCATATTTAAGTGCACCGCGCCAAAATATTTGTTTCACTTTTCTTAACATCACACCTTTAATAGTTCTGGGTTATTTTGGTGGAACACTTCTTATTTATTGCAACCGTTTTTATTAGTCGTGAAACCCAATTTGAACGAATCTCGTCTCATTAACACGAACGACACAATTTTGCAGCATCTCACAATCTAAGAACCGTAAATGATCGAATTTATAGTGTATTTGCCTTAAGAAAACCGGATCAGAAAAGGGGTTAAAAATTAAATTTCGCCGTGCAAAAGCTTGTTTTTTTGAACGCAATACCGCCTTCTGGTTTAACACTCCTAACTTTCTCGTTAATTTAGGCAATGTTTATTGGTTGCCAGAAATGCTGAAACACCTCAGGAAGTTTATGTCAACAGCCAATCGGTACAATTATCCTGCTATTACTTCGCCCGGTACGTCGTCACAGTGCCTCTTAACGTCAATCAACAGTCCTCGCTTAATAGGAGTTTTGACCGCGTCGTCCAATCTTCAAATGATTCGTTTAGTTGTGTTTCGTCAGCTTGTCTGCAGGTAAGTGACCTGGTGTTGAAGCGGCAAGGATCCTATCTCTGTTCGAATTGACCCCGGGTTGGACTCCCAAGTCAAGCCATCAAACATATGTCGAGCGTAGCGGTTTGATCCAGCGTCATGGAGACCGGGTGCTGACAGACACTTGCTGCTGTATCATCCTCAATTCAACTAGCATGAGTATAACGGATGACGCTTGCATTTCACTACCACCTCTTTGGAAACGCCAAGTATACAAGAGTCTTCAAGACAACTCAGTGAAGCCAGAGATGTCAGCTGGTGTAGAGCCCTTAAAATTGATAATTTTTGACTGATATTATTAGTTCAATGATGCAATTAGTTCTGGAGATGAAACAGTAGTGTGTTGCAACCTGGTCCACTAGGGTCAGTATGCCGCCCTGAGCTTGCTTCTGCGCAGTCGCAAGTGTGGGCGTCCACCACGAAAGCCTCAAAAAATAGAAAAAGGATTTGGCGTGAAAAGCTTAAGCATCAGTGGTTGGGTTGCTAGGCCCAACAACATATATCGGGCTTTCAATAGCGGTGAGTGGTGATTCAGTTCATACAGGGGAAGGGAGGAGACTCCATCATCGATTTGTTGATGAGAGATCCGGGTTCGAATCCTGAGATAGGTGGATAAACATGGCCAACCCCCGTAAAACTGGTTTATCCTCTCGTAGGAGATAGTCGCAGTATTTTGATTTTTCGGGAGTGTATGTGTTTTATTGTTAAAGTATTAAGTCGCGTCCTCTATTATATGAATGCTTAATTCGTTTCTGGAGTTGACTAAGCTTTCTGGTGAAACAAACAATCAAACGTCATGCACAGGTAGGCCTATGAAACGGATAGACGAATGAATGCACGCACGGTTTCCGATTTTCTATATAAAATAACGCAGAGGAAGCCAATCAGGTAACATCTTGTAATGCCACCGAATGCAAAGTTGCAGTCTCTGTGCTCCTCGTTTGGCGTGGTATTCTTGCAACCAGCTATGGCAAAAATACGGCCACCTCTCCCTGGAGCATTCAGTTAAATACAAAGTTCTTCATCAAAACGCTGCGCAACCAATGTAAAGTGAAATTCCCCCAAACAGCCAACTGTTCAACTTCGATCCGATATGTGTTTCAAGGCGCGCTATTTGCTCGGTCAAATGGTAGAGATTCCCCTAATTCCCCGACCTGAACTCACGAATGCGCAGCTTTCATGAACCCTGACACTCATTCTCTTGTGGAAGATGACTGCACACAGTAAATCAAATAAAAGTGCCACGAAGAATACCCTACTTATGCAGTAATTGGGCATGGGCGTCGCCGAAGATCGCAAGGTCCTTCCTGCAGGTCTCGCGACCCAACAAAGTGGTTTCTTTCGCCGGCAAGGAAGGCGCTTCCTGGGTGTGAGGCCGCCTGGATGTTGGCGATGGTGGGGGTAGGAATGTTAGAGCCTCAACCTTCGTCGACACCAGATTGGTCTTTTGGCGAAATGCGAATAAAAGGAGATGCGCAAGTGTGGACACGACGGACAACTGCCTGTTGAATTGGCCTAGGGGCACATGGAAGAGATAAGATACATTAAAAAAGCTGATGGGATTACAGAACCAATCACAAACGTTCTTTATGTTGCTGCTGCGGGTGTGAGGCCAACCTACGAAGTGGACAAACCCACTATCCAATGCAAATACGATCGTTATCTAGTGGCATTGAGCCGGTGCAGCCAAATTGCTTATAATTAAGCCAAAGTAATTGTCATACGGTGACGTTGTGAGTCCAGGATACCTGTTCCTCTATGAGGTACAAGCAATGTGTGGTGGATTAAGAGCATCTGTTATTCGAGGAGCATTCTGTGGACCCAAACCGAAATACACGACAAGATAGGAGACAATTAGTAGCAGAAAAGGTCTAGCATTTTGATTCCAATGGATAATTTTAAAGATTACTACTTACATGTTCCGTCTACCAACCCCAAAGCTACGAAATTGCGCGAAGCGTCAATGACCAATTTCGCTACTCGAGGACAAAACGGTTTCATGTGAGTCTGCCAGCCGGGTTTGTTGCTGAAGCGGGGATTCGAGCCCAGGTCCCTCACAAACAGCGCTTGAATGCTAACCGCAAACTCTACTCTCCACTGGCGACAACGAAGCCCACCAATTGGCTACCGCCGCTGCTGTGGCTGTCAGTGCGTTCACGCTATCGATTGTTTCGCCATAGCTTTCGACTCAGTTCACCCAGAAGACGTTGGCCGCCTCCTGTTGAAACCGCCTGTGTCCGTCTCCCAGCAGATCGACAAGCCTGAGCTATGAACCAGATTGCAGTCTTCACCGTCATAGAAGACATTTATTTTTACGAATGCACTCAAACACAATGTACTGGGCCATTTATGTTTGCTTTAAGAGTTTTTAGTGACATGTCGGTACTACAAAGCGAAGCCGTTGATCGAAACCATAAGACATGTAAAATGGATCAATCTTAATGGACGCAACGCCCCGCCATTAATTTTGATTTCGAAATGATTCAATCTGCTACGCTTTGCTCACTAAGTATAAATGTTTTGTTATATTCTGAGCAATGCTATTTATTTTGTGCCAATACACCTTAATTTAAAAGAATAAGGTTTCTTATTTCATTAAATTCTTCTGAGACGTCGTCGAATTCGAGGTCTATGAAGAAGATGGGTAGGTCAACCTAGAAAAGATGGCAGGAGTTGATGACATCATTTGGCTTACCTCGTCGTGCAAGCCTTGTAGTCACCTTGCGGCCACGAGATTGGCGGACGCGCGGTTTGTGCGGGTGAATAATTCACGAACTCTCGATTTCAGATAAACTTTGATAGAGTGGATGTGAGGGGTAACTTAAAATACCAGCAGCGATTAGTTAACTATTATTGAAGTGGCGTCGAACGATGATTTCTTTAATGGAGCGAATAGGCAGACCACTAGATAACGAAATTATTTAAAAAAATTTATTATTATTATTATTATTATATTATTAGTGTAAAACAGTAAGAACATTAAAGGCCGGAGAAAATTATTGAAAAACAATATACAATAAAGGGAATTTTACAGGCATGGACAAAGGTTGTTATGTAGCTAGAGCTTAAGCCAAGTCTCCTGAACCGACGAACTAGGAAGCAGAGTTTACGGCATTTACCAAAGACGGCATCTATTATAACCGACTGTTAAAATAAACGCCGAGGATTTAAGATTTTCAGCTCGAAGCGAAGTTATGGAATGATGACATTTTGGAGTGTCAACAGCGGCTGTCAAGGAAAATGTATTATAGTTGCATTTTGATGCATTCAGCAAAATACCATTCTCCAAAGACCACTCGAGTACCTCAGTGACTGCTTACCCGAGCTGTTGAGAATCACCATCCGTCTTGCATGCATGACATAAGGTCAAGTCATCCGCGTATTTTATAAGTGTCACGTCGTCAGGGACATTGGGCTCGACGCGTAATAGTTGAAAAGGAAGGGAGATAGCACAGCGCCTTGTAGTACACCGCAGTAATTTGGCAAGGAGGTTGAGGCTTCATTTCCGACTCTGGCGTGTTGATGTCGATTAGAAAAAATAGTTGTGAAACAAATTAATCAACCATTCTTCAACGCCATCCTCACATAATTGAGAAAGGATGCGGGAGCGTAAGATATTGTTGAAAGAAGAGGAGAAGTCCAAGAAAACCCCCTTGACGGCTTTCGATCCGGCATCAAGTGAAGTGTTGAGGGTGTGCGATAACGTAGCCACGGCGTCGAAAGTGCTTCGATTTCATTTATAAGCAAACTGAAGAGGGTCATCAACAGATGAACCTTTGCAAGCTCTATCAATTGGTATACAATACGCTGCGATTGCAAGTTATTTAAGAGTAAGATGTTTGCGTGAATTTAAAATTGACTGTTCTCTTCCATGTCTAAAAAACGCGATGGATGCAAGTTATGTCGGCGGTTAACATGGCAATAGCTCAAACAAATACTAT